>JADRCD010219869.1:0-62849 GCA_019843815.1 Montemys delectorum
TTTTTTTTTTCATTTCCTGATCCAAGATTCTTGGGGGAAGGTTCTAATTTCTTGGCATGTATTGTTTCAATAGTTTGGTAGTTGAAGGCATGGAGACAAACATTTCTCTAGTTTTTCCTTATATTCATCAGGCAAGCCAGTTACAATTCTTCTTACTCTACATAATTAAAGTAGCCATGAGAATCCCTGTAATTTGCTCAAGATAAATAAAAGCACATGGTAATGATAGAAGTATAAGTAAGTAAAAATGATAAAACTTGTTACTAAAAGTCTTCTTGGAGAAAAGCCAGACTACTTCCTTTATTTTGCAGATAAGAAAATTGAAGCTTTAGTAAAATAGTTTACCACAGCTCCCCACCTCAGATATAGCAGAAGCAAGAATAGTATTCAAAATTTCTGTACCTGGAATACAGTTAATTCATTTATCCCATACTTTAATGAGATCAGCATATTCCTTAAACTATTTCACTAACTCTATGATGTGTATTTCTCCAAATACAATTTTAGAAATGTTTCTTTTAATATGCTATTCATTACATATTAATGAATAAAATTTTCTATTATTATTTCTCTTTTCCTAAATAAGTGTTTCAAAAATATAAAATAAGAAAATTTTTAAGAAAAGACTCTAATTATTAAAATTATAAATTATGGTGTTAAAAGTAAATAATGATTCTGCCAAACTGAAAGAAGAACCAGTTCTCCATGCAAATACTTTAAATGCCTAGAACTACTGGATTCCATTGTAACTATGAGGGTCTAGGGCCTGGTGGGGTGGAGATGGTAGATAATTATCTAGACATTAAGGAAACTGCAGAATAATGTCCCTATGAACAGTTACTAAAATTTTTCAATAAAATCCCAATAAACTAACAGCATACTAGAAAGAATATGCAATGTGACCAAACTGGGTTTTTTCCTGAACTTTAAGGATATTTGACATAATTTCAGATCAGTCTCAAATGCCTTTTCATCCTTTGTCCTGAGTAAGAGCCACCTGGTGCTTTGTCTCTTTTGTGTTTCAGTCAACTACATGTTTTGCTCTTTAGTTTTGAAGCCAAGCTGGGATCATGATCACTTCAACATGCTGATCAAATGGGTTAGTTTAATGATGGAAAACAGACAGGTTAACATTATTGGTGCTCAGAGGACTAGTCCTGGCCCAGAGCCTCACATAAATTTCATAGCGATATCCTTTCTTTGTGAATATACTAGGTAGAATGTTCCTTTCCTCATGTCTATTCATGCAGAAAAAACTCGAAGCACTTTCTTCTCTATATGCATTGGGGTAAACATCCAGATCTTTACAGTCTTCTTTGGAATCTTAACCATCTGAGGTCTGGTTAAGACAGTAGCCTGTAGGGCCTCTACTACCTTCACTTATGGTCTATCTCATCTTATGAGTTTGGCTAGAAAAAAGTAACCATGTGTCACATTCATAAAATGAGTTGGAAAAATTTCCACATGCTCATCTCAATTGATGCACTAAGTCATCATTTGGCACTGTTTCAACATCCTTAGCTCATATAAATACTTAACGAAATAGACATAGTTGATAACTATCTCAGCGTAACAAATGCCTTGTATGAAGGAATCCTTCAGAAATTTATCACACTTATTTGTGAAAGGATGATAGTTTTCCTTCTAGGATCAATAATATATTTCTGTTCACCACATTCTTAGAAATTTTAGTAAAAAAAAATTAGGGAAAATAAAGACTTTATGTCTTTATAGCCATCAAAATTAGAGAATGAAATGCTAAATTCTCACTCTTCTTATGTGATGCAGTACTAGATCTAGAAAACCCTTACAGATGCCATATGCATTCTGTTGGCACTAACTGAATCCAGGGAAGGGAGAATGGTAAACATAAGATTAATTGTATTTCTATACTTTAGTCTTGAAAAATCCAAAAAGAAAGTTATCAAAAAATTCCATTTGCAATAATAAATCTCAGAGGAATTTACTAGGTTATTGAAGCGCATGCATAATAAAATCTACAAATATGAGAAACCCTGTCCTGAAAAACAAACAAAAATCTACAAATGTTAAAAATAAGATATCTATGAACACATTCTACATTTCTCATTTGAAATAATTAATAATATTGAGATGCCAATATTATCAAAAGAATACAATAGATTTGGTGAAAAATCTAAAAGATTTTATTTTGCAGAAATCAAAACTGAAAGTACTTTTTTATTAATTAATTTATTTATTCTCCTTACAGTCTGCTATCACATAGATCCTCCACAATTCTCACCCCCCTTCTCCTCTGAGAAGGGGGGAGCCCTCCCTGCCTCAGGGTTGCATGCGCCTCCCCCCACAGCCAGCAAATTAAGTCATGCTGGACTAGGCACATCCTCTCCTACTGAGGCCAGACAAGGTGGCCTAGCTAGAGGAAGGATTCACAGGCAGGCCACAGATTCAGGGAAAGCCCCTGCTTCAGTTGTTGGAGGGCTATGGTAACTATGTTATGCTTGCAGATAGGTGCTTAGCATAACTTTCTTCTGAGAGTTCCACCTAGCAGGCCATGGAAATAGATACAGAGACCGACAGCCAAATATGAGATAGAGCTTGGGAAGGTTGGGAAGCTTGTGCAAGAGCTGCGGGAAGAACTGAGGAAACCCGAAGAGGACAGAGACTCCACAGAAAAAAATCAAAAAAGTCAATAACCTAGACTCTTGGGGGCTCCAAGAGATTGAACCATCAACCAAAGAGTGAGCACAGGCTGGACCTAGAGGCCTGCACACATGTAGCAGGATGTGGCCTCTTCAGGGTCCATATCTCACACTGCTAGGTGTCTCAGCGCATATATCACCCTGGCACCTTGTTCCTCCCCCTGTCCCACGTCTCTGGAATGTCCTGTGACTAAGTAGAAACAACCCAAACTCTCTCTCTCTTTTATTTTTTTATTTGCAAGCATAAATATTAATCATTTTCCTTGTGATCCAGTCTTCCTTAAAACAGAACTAGCTCAGATCAATTATTTCCATCAAGACTTATATTGTCCAAAAGAGCCTGGGAAACAAGTCACTGATTGAAGAGACAGTCAACCAAATGGGAGAGAATCTTTGTTAACTATCCACTTGACAGTGACTTAACATCTACAATACACAAAGAATTAAAAAAATACCAAAATAACTAGGAATCAAACAATCAAATCACCAAATGGGATAAAGAGATGAACAGATATTTTTCAAAAGATGAAAGTGTAAAATTTGCCAATGAGCATAAAAGAAAATGATCAATCTCGTGATCTATCAGAAAAATACAAATAAAACCAGCTTTGATACTCATTTTACCTTAGTCAGAATGACATTCTTTAAGAAAGGGTGTCACAGTACATGATGGTGAGGATATGGTAAAAAGAATTTTTATACACTTGCATAGGGAACAAAGACTTTTCCGGCTACTATTGAAACTTAGTATGGAGGTTTTCCAAAACTCCATCCAAAACTAGATCTAATCTATTACTCTCCTCTGGATTCCAAGCCATGGTACCATAGATGTTGCATATCAGTAGGTATTATTACTCTAGTGACAATAGCAAGACATGGAACCAATTTAGGGTTTTGTCAACAGAGGTGTGACTAAAGGAAGCATGGCATGTCTGTGCATTAAATAAAATTCAGCCTTAAAAAAGACAGAAATTATGTTATTTTCAGGAAA
Organism: Montemys delectorum; assembly: GCA_019843815.1. Classification (NCBI taxonomy): domain Eukaryota; kingdom Metazoa; phylum Chordata; class Mammalia; order Rodentia; family Muridae; genus Montemys; species Montemys delectorum. The sequence goes on from JADRCD010219869.1 coordinate 3,673, forward strand.
CTAGATACAATCAGAGATTATTAAATTAAAGGAGTTAAGTGAGTTTTGGGAAGACAAACATCATGTTTTCTTTCATTTATGGAAACTAGTTTTCTACCTAATCCTATAATAATGTATACATATACATACACACAAGGATAGAATCAGCACTCTTTAGGGGAAGGAATGGAAAATTCAGAGATATAGGGGAAAAAAAGAAAGAAGGCAGGATGTCAGAAAAGATGTGCTCAAAGTTCATCACATATGTGCATGAAATGTCTCTGTGGAACCATGTATAATGAATAATGCCAACTGAAAATAGAGGTAAAAGAGTCTGAGGATAAGCTTGATAGATTAGGCAATTCTTTTAAAAATGATGGCAAGCTGCAGAGAATGACGACTCAGCACTGAGGCATACTTAGTGCTCCTGCAGAGAACAGTCTTCCTGATGCCACATGGCAGGCCCCATCTACCTGGAGTTCCAGTTTCTGGAGTTTCACCCTTCTCTGGCGTTTGTGGGCCCCTGTACATGTGTATGTGATACACATAGAATCACGTAATACACAGGTCACATAATACACATGAATGTAAAGTAAGTCTTTTTAAAATGATATAACTACGAGAAAGGCAGTGAGAGTATTTTTAGATGCAATAATGTTTTTGTTTTAATTATGTATATACATAAATGTATTTAGTGTATGTGGGGAGCATATACATATACATGTTGCATTTCCATGCAAGTCAGAAGACAATATCAGATCTCTTGACACTGGAGTTACAGAAGGTTGTATCTCATCCAATACGAGTGCCTGGAGTAAACTTGGATATTTCTATAAGAGCAGCAAGCCTTCTAAACTACTGAAATATCTTCTTAGCAACTTAGGTTGCTTTGAAAAAAATCAAGCCACACCTGAATTTTCAATATATCAGTTCTACCCATTGTGGCATGTGTTCGGAGTTCACATTGTATCGATTCTCATTTAACACAGGTCATGGGATTGAGAAGATTTTGATTATGGGCCCTGCCTTATATTCAAAAAAAATCACCTTAAGCCTTTCAGAATAAAACATTTTATAGGACACCCCTACAGAAAGAGTTACTAGTAGCTATGCAACCACAAGCAATTGAATAAGCCAAGTAGGTATCATCGATACAATATTAGCATTATGAAATTGGCAAGTATTATTCAATTTGTTAGTAAAATTGCTTCTGATATTCAGTGCCTCTCACACTCCTCTTCAAAAAAATTTTTTTTTAGATATTTCTCATGAGGACTTTAGTTTTATGGGGTTTATTTTGATAATATACTTAGCTGTTTGGTTTTAGATACACTTTCAGTAGAACTGTCAATGTAAGAGAGAAGTAGTAGATTTGGTGAAACCCATCAGCACGGCCATGGCTTCTTGGAGGCAGAATGATAATGTTCCATGTGATGATACTTGTCTGAAGGCCAGGAATATATTCTGAGATCTGCCCTAGCTACATCTCTCTAGCTATAGAGGGTGAAACAATCCAAGAGTTGTTCAAGGGTCTTTGGCTTGTTGTGTGCATTGACTCATGTTTGCCTTTCCTTATAATCTGCCTCCTTCACTTCTTTAGTCAATGGTCCCGGGATCATAAGGAGAGACTAAAGTTCTTCAGAACCAGTCTAAAATTTTTCCACTAAATACTTTTATAGGATTGTCAAGGCTCAAGTGTATACCTGCAGATTATTGAAGATGTGACCAGAGCGTGCAGTCATACAGTATGTAAGCTTCCCTCAGAAAGTATATGTATACATGTTATGGGAGTGTTGAGAATCAAATTCCCAGAGGTCCCTGGAAAGGGCAAAACCAATTGTTAACTACTGCATCTTGTCAATTCACTATGTCCTTTAGATAAAGATGAGTCACCTCATTTTACTCTACTTAAGAAAAGTAATAGTGACTCCAGTTAGGGATATGAAATCTAAAGAGCATAATGGTATCCCAAGGGAATTAATTTTCATTTCCTGTTCCAAGTTTAAAATCATTCTTTATGTTCAAAGAAAGTTGGCCTCATTTCACTGAATAAAATGACTAACAATGTAGACCAAATGCAGCAAACACACACACACACACACACACACACACACACACACACACACACACAGTTAATGCAACAAGATGGAGCTGCACACAGTCATTTCTTTATGTAGAAATGCTAACATTCTTGAAGTTGTATAGGTTTATGTTTAAAGTAAAACTACATCCTATAGGCAAAGACTAATATAAGCACAGAGAAATGTCTAAGAGGTTTAACACACAGTCACATGTCATCACAGATACAATATAAGGTAAAGGAATACAAAATTGTAAAATCCATTAGTCTCATCATTATATTGCACCTTGTACAAGCAGGCATAATTATTTTGCAACATTCTCAAAAGACCACAGGTTAAACATTTTATGACACTATATTTCATTATATCACAATTTAAGTATTTTATAGTAAGTACCAACAATATTGATACCTGAATTAATTAAATCGTATCAACTGTGGAGTCACACAAATCTAGGATGAATATTGTTTCTCAGACCTGTGTTTGATCCACATGAGCATTTAGATTAAACTAAGAACTTGACAAGTTTCCTGAATGTTCCAGAGAATGAAGAGAAGAAATGTGAGCATGAAGAATGATTTACATGAGTGTTAGGCAGAATGCTTATTTTCCAGGGTAAAACAAAATGACCTCATTCATACAGTGCAAGAGGATTCTGGGACAGACATATGCAAATGAGAAGGACTTTTTTATCTTTCCTACAACTGGAGACTATGGAAAGTTTATTTGATTATATTAAGATTATGATTGTAATATGACTACATTTTAATTTGTGTCTTATTTCAGACTGTGGTCATTTGGCAATTGAAACATGAAAATCTAAGCACACATTCTTTGAGTACAGTATTCCACCATCAATGTTAAACCATTTGTCTTGGGTTGAGTGTAAAATTTACATTTGAGTGAAAGCATTTGTTTACTACATAAGTTTAGTAGTTCAAATATTCTGCTTCTACTCACAAAATATTAAATAATGGCATCCAATAAACTTACTTTGTATCTTCCTAAAACCTACTCTGCTTGTTCACTTAGCTGCTTATTCAAACAAAAGCATTTGTCATTATGCTGAGTTCTAAATCATATAGGTTACTCACATAACAAAAACTGCAGCAGAATGATATGATACTATCATCACAGAGAAGCCACTAAATTAGAAGTTTTGTTTATAAACCAACAAAGTGTAAGAATAAATTAACAAAATTAGTTACATGAATTGCCAAATGTGCGACTTTATACAATGTAAACACAGGACCTAACACTAACCTATGTACTTAATTCCTTAGTGCTTTAATTTCCATCATCCCATATCTGTGTCAATTTTCCTAGAGTTGTAGGCTTTGCCTTTATTGTCAGAGCAAAGGCTGGGTAAATTATTTTGTTGTATGTTTTGACCCTTGTAACTCTAGGTCACATTTAAAAAAAATAGCTAAAAATGTTATTACATTAAAGATGTGTATTGTTTCCCACATTGAACCACTTTCTCCTTCCATCTTGGATAGAAAAATTTTCTTATAGGCAAATAGAATCTAATTGTTGGTTCATTTTGATACATAAACACATAGTTTTTCTTTCTTTCTCATTCTGGGAGTGTGCTAGTCAGTTTTTGTCAACTTTATACAAGCTAGAGTTACCTGGGAAGAGACAGCCTCAACTGAAGAACTGCTTCTAGTAGACTGACCTGTTGCCCAAGTCCGTGGGGATACATTTATTGATGTGGGAGGGTCCTGGCCATTGTGGGCAGTGCCACCGCTGGGCAGGTAGTGTTGTATGAGCAAGGCATGGGAAACCAAGCCAACAAACAGCTTTCTTCCATGGTATCTGCTTAAATTTCAGTCTCCAGATACCTGCTTAAGTGCCTGTCCTGGCCTTCATGATGGGCTATAAAGGACAAGATTAATTAAACCCTTTCCTTGTCAAGTTGGGTTTGGCCAGTTTTTATAACCTCAACAGAAAGCAAAGTAGGATGCAGTTGGGGAAGTCTTGGAGAGATTATTCTGTCACAGCTATTATTCCTGTTTTTTGCCTCTCATAATCAAAAATTCCAGAAAGAACCTACCTTTCTTCTACCTCTGTGTGTCCAGTGACATTGCTAAGGAGTCTGCAGTGTGTTAACTGTTATGTCAAAAGAACACAGCAACTGTAATTCTCAGATGTATTTCACTGGTGTTTTTCAAAGACAATACACATTTCTATGAAATTTCCTCACCATGACTCTGCTTTCAGTCTGAGAACTCTCCTTTTCTTCCTCGTGGAGTTTCCTGTGGCTATTTAATACATGTATGTGGTATTGCTCTTTGCTCTTTATTGTACACCAATATTTATTACATCAACATTCATATCAGCTAAGTTATGCAACCAAAGTAGATATCTAACAATAGAGGAGTAAATCATGAAAATGTGAGGTCTATACATAACAGACTTTTTAGCCATAAGGAAAAAAGAGTCATGTGATTTGCAGAGAAACAATATATAAGATAGAGTAAACTATATTAAGTGAATTAAGATAGCAGAGAGATAACCCATGATTTTTTCTCATTATTGTGTCCTTTATATTTTATATAGCTATGTTTATGAGAATGTATGTATAAGTATATCATGTGTTTGTAAGTAACTATTTGCATAAGAATTATGTCAGCTTAAATAATTTGGATCAGAGAATGTGATTATCTTCAATACAGAGAAAGTTTGTAGAGATTCTATGTGCTTCCTAAACAACAGTAGTATTACAAAATCCCACTCTCTGGTTACATTACAAATTGAAGCATTAAATAATTAGACCACCATATTCTTCGGGGATTTTTCTGTCCTTTCCATTTCAAGAGGAATGTCCTTCCCCTTGGGGTTAGCATGTTAGCATGATTCTGAATTAGAAGTGCTGCCATTTGTAGATAAAGACATCATAGTTTATGCTAAAGAATTTGCCATGGACTTTGTTTCTTGACATAAATCAATGTTACATTTTATGGAAATAAAATGTTTGTAAGAGGTCCAAGTGATGCTGACTACTGTTGAATATTGCCAATCATATGGTAACAAAGAGATTGTCTCTCAAATATGATTTTCGGTTCTTGCCCATCAAAAAAAAGGATGGTTTTAGGGACTAGATGCTAAAGTCGCTTATGGTTGGGCCACTTTCCAGAGCGAGTGAGAATGGAGCTGGTACAGAGTTGTCAGAGCATCTCATGGGTTTTCAGGGTTATGTTGGTGACGCAGAGGATATCTGGAAGAGAAATGTTAATTCTAGATATATCCAACCAGTGTAATTCTTCAAAATTCTCTAAAATTCTTTAAACTTACTGATATTCTTATTCTTAGCCTAAGTAGATATATATTCCCATGTGGGAAAACTTTGTCCACAAATGTTCTATCTGGGGGGCAAGAGCCATCTCATGGGGAGTAAATATTGACAAATCCCAGCTAAAAATCTTTTAATATTAGTGGTTCCACATTAAATAAATGTGAAGTCTCATTTCCATCATTTTCCTCCAACTGTTACCAAACCATTCAGACTTTACTGGGGCATCTAGGAAACTATAAAACTGATGGCACTTTCTTTCTATAAAGAAAAAAATTATATTCTTATCTTTCTGCATGATAAAAAGAGTTATATTGGGCTTTTTCTCTGAGTATTTAAACTAAAATCGATATCCAGGAGGCAGGTGTTCTCATCTTCAAATGTATGCTGCTTGATCACTCTAGCAACTCTGTAGAAAGGATTTCAGCACCAGATATGACTGTCTCTGGCTTATCTTCAAAATTCGATATCCTATTAATTAATTGAGGCCGCTGGTTGTCGATATCAAACACATCCATTGTGTTCTGAAATCTGCAGCCTGAAACCAAAGGCAGAATTTTTTAGTCACAAAGCCATCACTGATAGCACATGGAAATTTCAAAGCTGTTCAGGGGATTTAAGGAGGCTCACTTCCATTAATCTTGCTGGACGTCTCCTGTCTAAATCCCTATGCATTGCTTTTAAGATTTGCTCAAAAATGAGTCGGCATACAAAGTATGGACAAGTTATTCATTATGGCTTTTACTTTACAATGTTTTGAAACTGCATCTCAGTAAGTTAGTACTGAGTTTCCTTGTCTATAAAAGATCAGAAAATACTTTCTACAGAAATGAAAGATTTACTTTTTGATAACGTGATCTTTTACAAAGAGAGAAAACTAGATTTCATCCTGAGCTTAGCTAGAAAGGAAAATAGTAATAAAGTTTAATAAATGATAATGGGCTATTGATCTGTTTCTTTTTTACTTAAAAACTGATCCAAACTTAGAATGTGTACACACACACACACACACACACACACACACACACGCTTGTGTGTGTATTTTTTTTCTCCTGCTGGAAATATAAGGTCTAGTTGATAAAGTACAAACATAGTCATTAGACAATTGTGGTGCTGAAAATAAAATTTGAGACAGGAGATGTCCAAGGTTTGTAATAACTTGCCTGTGTAGTAGAAGTTGTTAGGAAGGTCAGGTGTACCTAAAACACTATCAATTTTAGTTCTATCCTGGGGCTTTGTGCTGGGGGCCAGCCCTGGTGGTTGTTCTTTCTCGTTAGGTTCTTTTTGAGGCAGCAGAAGGACAAGATCATTGCTGAGAGTATTACTTGGTATTACAAGATATTAAAGGCTGTGATATAATAATAAAATGTTTACCTGCCTTCAGTTTAAGTCACTTGGTAGCTGTACTGCCTGTTTGAGTTCTTCTGTGGCGAGAAAGTGTTTAGCACTTCCCCCTAAAACAACAAGACATTAAGTGAACAGATGTATTGCTGGTGTTCCTTTCCCTGGCTAATAATCAACCAGAAACCTCTGTGAACTGACTCGTTAACTTTTTTCTGGACCAGATAGGAAGGAAGGGAAAAGAATTAATATGCTGTATGCAGACAAACATGTACAGACACATATACATTCAAACATTCATGCATCCACACTCTGACTAGGCCCAGTCATCTGTCACAATCATCTCCACAATATCATGTATGTTTACACACATACACATACACCTACACACAGATGTATAGACAAACAGACATATACATTCAGATTGATGAATGGGTGGATGGGGCAAATCTCCCCAAGTTAAACTGTTTAACTTTCTTTCTTTCCTCTGGTGTTATAACTTTTTAGACAAAAAGTTCTTTAGAGATAAAATGTTACATAAAATGAGAGTTATAGAAGAACGTTGATAGTGTTCAAAGTAGTATTTTGTTATATATACTCATTAAAAGTTCAAAATAAGAGTTTTTACGTAGCTTTGTCTTATCACAGTATACACATGTGACTTTATCCTTGGACCTAAATGTTTTTCCTTGAACACAAATTTGTCCCAGTCTATTTTTCTTTTTAGTGTAATTATGAAAGCTTACTGTATTTCTTATTTTGCAGCCTTTACTTGGTATTTTGAGGAGTGAGAACATTCTATTTTTGGTTCTAACTTTATTATATTTTTTCTAGTAACAAAGACCATCTCTAAAAACTTTCTTCCTAAACTTATTTGAATCAAGTAAGGATTTCTGTAGAATTATTATCTATTTGTCTATATAACATCACTACAAGACAGTACATCTTCTTTGTTCTACAGAGATTTGCTCAAAAGGGTGGGGTAATATGTAGGGATAGTTATATATTTAATAATAACAGGAAAAGCATATTAGTAGCAGGAATCTCCTAAAATTAATATCCCCTGGGCCTTGCCTATCAGAGAAAAATCTGTTGTGGATTTTAATCCAAGGCAGACTCATCTCAGGAGGATCCATTTACAAGTTATTAGCTTCTCCTCTCATGGCTCGTGATAGCATTGTATACAATTTTTAAAGTTCATGTGGTCAAGTCAAGTTCTGAGAGTGGTAATTTGGTAGTTGTCTGACAAACAGTTTTTGTGAGTGGAGAAGCTAGCCAGGCCAGCTAACCAAGTCAATATTTTAGGCAGAAATTCAGATGATGCAAAACTGAGAAAACGAATTCATACTTACAATGTAGAGAAGAAAAAATATTGAGGGCTCAAACTGAATGTGGTGGTGCGATGACTTTGCCTGAGTGTGATGCTGAGAGAGGCCTTTGAGGGTGCTGTGGAAGAAACTGACTTAGGATAGGTGCTGAGAAAAGGGGACGCTAGCAAGATGCTAGCAGAGTATATTGATTGTACGGAAGTGGAAGTGGGAAGAGCATAAACTGGATGAAGGAGACAATGACTTCCAATTTAGTTATGAGCTCTCTGAAATCTGTTAGTAATTACTGAGTGAGTTTTGACACTATGAGTTAAGATTTCAAGATACTTGCTCACAAACCATAAGGCTAACAGAGAGAAAAAGAGAAGACTGTAAATCTTAGTACAATTGACCAGAGAATCTTGGTGGTTTCTGAAGTTGGAAGAGAACTCTAGAAAGGACATTAAAATGGCCTCTAGGATAAGAAGAAAGCAAGAAAAGAGCAAGAAAGTTGAAATGATAGAGAAATGCCATCAAGGGGCCCATGGGAGTCAACAGTTTAAATAAGATGAAGTCATTAAATTTGGTAATTATGAAGATATTGTTGTCCCTATATATAGCACCATATGTGCGTATGCATATATGTATGCTTCTATGTGTGCAGATGCACAAGTGTGTACAGGTGTGTGTGTGTGTGTGTGTGTGTGTGTGTGTGTGTGAGTGTGTGTGTGTGTGTGTGTGTGTGTGTGTGTGTGTGTGTGTGAAGTCAATGTCAAGTTCCATTATTCAGGAGCCATCTAGCTTATTTAATGAGATACTGTCTCTCAGAGAAACCTGGAGCTTGCTTATTGGACTAAGCTGTACTGCATACAATCTATAACCATCTGCTTGTCTTCCTAACCCTGAAATTACAAGGACATGTTCCCAAACTTGTTTCTTTGTTTTATATTTTTTGTTGTTTTTTTTTTTTTAACATAGGTGTTGGAGATGAAAATCTTAGGTCCTTAATGCTAGTATAGCAAGCTTTTTCCCCACCAAACAACTTCTTATCCCACATGAAGCATTTTAAATAGAGAGGTGGGGATAAGAATAGCCAGGCATTTAGGAGTGATCAAGGATACAAATAAAAATAAAGTGATATTTAGTGAATTGTAGGTACTTGCAAATGGCACAAAACAGATGCTTGGGGGAGTGGCATAGAAACGTGAAGATTGAGTTATAAAGATATACTGGAAAGGAAGAGACCGTGGGTATATTTGGTGATATATCAGAGTCAAGTGGAAATAGTAGAACCCTTGAGCAAAGAACATTGATATTGTAGTTGGTACAAGCTTTAAGAAATTGATTCATATTCCCCTATGATATAAAGTCAAGTAGAAGTAGATGCTCAGAGCAAAGTCGGTATCAGTCCTGAGTCTGATTTGCTTCAAAAATAACCTAATTTCCTCGAAACAACACTATAGAGACGACTGTTTCTTGTTCTACAACTTGTTTGGTATGAGGAAAACTGGAAGCACTCATAACAGTCATTTGGGGACTTGGAATAACTGATCACTGTCTTAGAATCTTTCTCAGGCATCACTGTGGAAGAAAGATAACACTAATAACCCCATATTACTTCTTATACTTTTGAGGTGAAGAATATTACCTTTTCTCACTGTTCGCCGGCCGCAGGCATCCGACTCCAAATGAGCACGGAAGGACAACCCTATCGAGTATCTGAAAAGGGAATTGGGAATTTTAAACATTTGTACAGATTCCCAACATTACCTTAAATACTTAAATAAAATTGCACAATTCAGAAAATGCATGAGGTAGCAAGATGGCGTGGATTGATTACATTATCCTGTGCTATTATGCTTCATGAAATGCATATGATATTGAAATCATCTCCCAGAAACACCTATGAAAGGAAGTTCATAGTTGTTTCTGATGTGTGGATGATAAGACGAGACAATGAGCTTTCTCTACTGTATTAGTGACGATGAGTTTCTTCTGCATGTGATAGGTATACCGAATATGCTGTGGTCAAAATAAAACAATGCATTTTTGATATAAGGTTTTAAACCTGTATGATTTTCCTGGACCAGGTTTCTTCTAGCTCACTTTTCTATTATTTTCAATGTTTGAATTCCCTTTGTCTTCCCAGGAGTGTATTCCTTTTGTTCCACTTATATTCATCCAAGGTACCAAGAAACGTGCTACCAGATGTGCTTCCACTTCTGGGTATGTTACATGGCCCAAAACAAAGATGCTAAGAAAGTGTCAATGGTCTATCTGGTCTTTATTCCAAATGTTTGTGAATTTAACTGACATTCAACATCCCATTTCTAACTAAGTAGTACAGAATTAATACCACATGGGTGCTAGTTTTACATTTTGTATTAGCCCTGTGTAGAAGGCTTCGTTTTTCTGAGCTGAGGTTCCTTCTTATTTGTAAAATTTTGGATATAGATATGAGTCATGGAGTTCATGCTCAATACCCAGAGTTTACTGACTTGCTTTGGATATCTGTATTTTAGAGACTGGAGTTAGAAGCTAATTATTTGACATGTAAGAGAATGAACCTGAGCATTTTTTTGGGGAGTGCAAGGATAAAACATGTTTTCATCTTTTATTTTATGACTCCTTAGTAGCTTTGCCTTATGCAAAGGTTTAGTTGGGATGATAGTGAGCTTAAAAATGTTTCATCAATGTTTTCTTTGGTTATGAGTTTAACCAACTCACTTATAAAGAACTGGGCTCCATGTGAAGTTTCTGCTATGAGCACAAAAGATGCAGTGAGCTTGAGGGAACAATGATAATTTCTCATTTTTGTTTTACTCCTATTGTGGGAGCTGTAAGATTCAATGGAATTTACTGCCAAGAGAGAGAAGAGACAAAATGTTGTGGAGCTACAAAAGCATGAGCAATTGGCAGCTGTGTTTGACCCAGCATTAGAGCTGGCAGAGATTTCAGGAAACAGTAGCTGTCTTTTACTTTATACTGTTGGTTTTCATTTGCTCTTTGATAGAGTCTTTCAGCTTTGCACACCAGATGTTGGACTTATATTATTATTGTGTTGGTAGCAGTAACACACATTTGAATATTAAGAGAATGTATTATTCAACTTGAAGTTGAACTTGACAAAGGCATATGAATTAAACATCTCCAGTAGTTCAGGGCTCAAAAAGTTCAGAGTTGTGAACAGCAAGAAGGTGGTTAAGCAACTGATGAGAGACTTCTGAGATAGGACCCCCTTTCATTGTTCTTGGTCTTTTAATTTTTAATTTTTAAATTTTTTTATTAAATTAATTTATTTTTTATACTCCATATTCAATTCCTGCCCCTCTATCCACCCTCTGACTGCTCCACATAGCCCCCAATGCCCCGACCATACCTGACCTCTCAACTCCATGGGGCCTCCAGTCTCTTGAGGGTTAGGTGCATCATCTTTGAATGAACACAGACCCGGAAGTCCTCTACTGTATGTGTGTTGGGGGTCTCATATCAGCTGGTGTTTGCTGTCTGTTTGGTTGTCCAGTGTTTGAGAGATCTCGGGAGGTCCAGATTAATTGAGATTGCTGGTCCTCCTACAGGATCACCCTTCTCCTCAGCTTCTTTCACCCTTCCCTAAATCAACAACAGGGTCAGTCCCTTCTGTCCATTGGTTGGGTGCACATATCTGCATCTCACTCTTTCAGCTGCTTGTTGGGTCTTTTGGAGGGCAGTCATGATAGGTCCCTTTTTATGGGTGCTCCATAGCCTCAATAATAATGTCAGGAGCTCCCCTTGAGCTAGATTCCACTTTGGGCTTATCACTGGACCTTCTGTTCTTGTTTTTAAATTGGAATATGAGAGCTAGGCAGATGGCTGAGTGGAAAATGCAATTGCCATACAAGTGCATAGATTACTGTTCCAGTCCCCAGAACCCATGAAAAAGTGAGATGTGCTAGTGGACATTTGTGACTCCAGCATACCCAAGGCAAAGGGGAAGCACAGAAATCCCAGAAACTCCACGGCCAGCTAGCTGGTTGTATGCAGTAGTGAACAAGAAACTTTGTCTCAAACTGCAAGACAAGTACTGATTGACAGTGAAGATTTACATCTGTCCCCCACATATATGCTATGGTATACATATTCACACATGAACACTGATACATGAACACATCTACATATGCTGTTGTGGTTTAAATGAGATGATACACATATTTTTGAGCATTTTAATACTTGGTCCCCAGAAGATGATGCTGTTTAGTGAGGCTTACAAGAGATGGACTTACTGGAGGCAGGTTTGAAGGTTAACAGTACACTGCCATCCCAGGTTTGCTTTCTACTTCTGGTCTGTGCTTTCATATGTAAGTCCTTGACTCTTTGCTCTCAACTCCAGGAGTCATGTCTGTCTGTTGTCCCTCCTTCTAGCCATAATGGTGGCAAACTTCCGTACCTCTGGGACTGTAAATCTCAAATAAACACTTCCAATTATAAATTGTCTTGATTATGGTGTTTTATCAGAACAATAGGAGAGAAATATAAGACAGACACAGACAGACAGACAGACAGACAGACACACATACACACACACACTTGACTATGATAATCAAGCTGAGGACTTTGCACAGTTGAAATTTGCACAGTTGAAATTTGCACTTGTAGCGTGCCATTAAGAATCTGCATTTGATTTGCTAAACACAGATAAAAAGCTGGGAGTGCCTGGGACCCCAGCACTTAGAATGCAGACCAGAGCATCTCAGGGTTCCCACTGTGGCTCCAGGGCTCCAGGTTCAGTGAGAGATTTTTATCCCAAGAAACAAAGTAGAGAATGATTAAGGACAGTATCCAAGGTCTACCTCTGCTCCTCACATGCATGATTATATGAATGTACATAACAATGTGAACTTGTTAAGGCATGCATATCCCATGACACACACAATAGTACAATGACATTAAAACAAATTAGAAGATCTAAAACACAGGATTTTCCTTTCCAATGTCTTGTGCTTTTTATAACTACAAACCAGTAAAAAGATACTAGTGTAGTCAACAAAGTAAAAACATACCTTATTTTAAAATTAATATTATATTCATTCTTTAAATACCATATATCAACTGTGCCTACTATTTTCTAAAGAAATTTTACTTTCCACCAATGCCTTAAATGAGTTACATGATAGAATTAAATATCGATTAATTCTTTGAACTTTGACCAACTCAAATTCTTTTTGTAATTTTATAACTCTTCTATTTTAAGGAATTTTTTACATGTTAGCTTTGCTTTTTAACAAACAAACATAAATCAAAAAAATTCTTAAATCTTGACCCTGAATTTGACATACCCTCATTTTTAGAATGACAAAAACATCTATAGGTTCTTATATATATGAACTTTAAAAGATGTTTTGTCATCCTATATATATAGACATGTATATATATTGTGTGTATATATATATGTATATATGATCCTCATACTTATGTATCCATACTTTCTATTGATTTTATTCTAAATGGGTATGCATTAATAAAAGATGACTACAGTTTACAACATGTCATATCTTTCTCCTCTACTATAAGAGAGAGACAATGCAACCTATTGTTTTAGATAACTATGACTGCAGGGAAAACAGATCAGTCACATCATAATATCAGTTTGTAAGCAGTCTCTTGACAGCAAATACTTCAATGTATTAAAGCTGATAGCATGTTGTAAATAGTAGATTCTAATCCTTATGAGAGGTAGTGTAGGATTATCAAACAACTCTCAGTTGATGTTGCATTGTATAGTCGTAGCAACCTCCCTATGCTATTTCACATTGTTAGAATGTTACACTGGACAATTGATTTGGATCTATCTCCTTGCCCATGACACAGAAAATTTACCAAATGAATCTGGAAGCAAATATTATGAATGAACATAGGAATGAAGCATTTTGTTAAAGTAGGAGAATAAAATTTGACACTCCCTTGATTAAATTGCGTTCCCACTAGATAATTGGGTTTATGCCTTTGGATTTCAATGTGGTGATTGACATCATTTCATAGAGGTAAAAGGCATGTTTACTAAAGATCCTGAACTATAAGACGAAGGTATTTGGTGTCAGAATATCCATAGATTTTTTTTGAAAGAGCAGGAGAGATCACTATCTTTTACTCTCCCATGCTCACTTCCTAGAATTCACCAGTTTTCGTTCCCAGAATTACAGAGCTGACCATAAAGAATAAAATAGCTTGTCATGTATCATGTTTTCTCCATTGCATTAACTGAACTGTAAATAGGATTTTTGGTCAATAACATAAAGCATACTGCCTAGAGCATACAAAGAAAAAACCTAGAGATTCTGACATTTAGTGCTGTGAAGAATGGACCACACTGAAAGCCCCCTCCACAAGTCAATTCAAATAAAGGGCATTGTGTTACCTCATTGATCTATTCTCTTAGTTCACTTAAAAACACAAAGATACCAGAAATTAAATTTCAAGACCTTTGTGAATTTTTCTTCCTCCAAGCATAGCTGTTACTCTCCAATACTATTCTTGACATATTACTAAATATTTTCAATATTGCTGCTGACTAAACTCTACTTCCTTCACCTACAATTTATTGATAGCCTCTCCTTATGATGTTGTCCAGTAATTTACTTTTATCTGTCATTCCCAGGAGCATACCCTAGATATTGCCACTGTCTTTAACCATTAACTCCTCTATAATTTCAATGGCTGTATACTCATGCTAATAGCTCCAGTTTTCCCAATTCACATATACTGCTGCCTTTTAAAAAAAAATAGCTGTCCTTTTCTATAATTCTTGTTTTCATTAAATTTTAAATTAATTTTAGATGTTTGTACATGAATGTGTGTGTGTGTGTGTGTGTGTGTGTGTGTGTGTGTGAGCATGAATACATATACACTGTGTGAACATGTGGAGGTTCTCTTCTTCCATCATTTGGGTATCACAAATAGAGCTCAGGTTGACAAGCTTGATGGCCAGTGTCTTTATATTCTGAGCCATCTAACCTACTTTCCCTCATTCAGGCTTAATTGATACACACTTCTCATTGTTATTTAAACTCCACTGCTTTTCAATTTCTTACATGCTCTTTGCGTCCATAGTCCTCTCTCCTCATTGCCAATTCCACATGAAGAGATTGTTACCTGTGCTCTACTCTTACTCAGGCAGGAATATCAGCTCAATTCTGAGTGAACCCCAATTCTTGCCTATTCTGTGTCATTACCTGCCATAGAATGTGTCTAAGAAGTGGAACTTGATGAATTAACATTTTGAGATTGTTTGGAACATGGGGGGATTGTGGAACACAGCTACCTGGGCTTCCCTTAGATGCCTATAAGCACTTATTACATACTCTCTTTTCTACTCAATCCACAAACAAACTATACCTTTTCTCTTTAAACAAATACAAGATTGCTTCATGGAGAATTTACTGGCCATTATGACTAATAAATAAAAACCACAGGATATTGATTTCTTCAATTAGGGCCTGTTGAAGTTAGGACTGGTTTTTCCTCCTAGCTCCATGCTCCCAGAAATAAGACACAGACTCAAAATATATTTGAAAATGCCTTGGCTATGTTGTGAGGTTCTACTCTGACTACATCATAACAAAAGATAACCCATTTATGTTAACCTACATTCTGCCATATGACTGGTTACCTATGCTCAGGTACCATGTGTTCATCTTGTCCCATCTCCCCAGAAAATCTCTCCCAGAATCCTTTGCTTCCTGGATGTCCCCACTCTATTTGTGCCTAAGCTACAAGCAATAGGCTTTTTAATTGACAGGCAAAGCATCCATAAAATACACAAGATATTTTAGCTACAATTTTCCTTTTTAGTCTAATAACAGTTTCATTTGCTTTCATATATAAATTGAATACAATTATGAAACAACTGTGGAAATCATAAAATGTAATATCCATTTACAGTTTCCAATCCAGAGTATTTAGCAACTTTAGAAAATATTCTATTTTCTATCCTCTTTTCGTTTGTTATAGTTTTGTACTTAATTCAGTTTCTATTCTAACTTTCATTACCATTCTAAAACATGTTAGACCTTGAACATCTTAAGTCTTAAACAACCCCATCAGAGACCTGAGACTAAAAATTACCTAAATCTGTGGGAAGCGCAGCAATGTAGCTTCCAATAATTATAGAAGTGAGGAAGACAGCTGATTACCCAATATTCTCTAAAATGATGAAGGATTTATCTTTATCCTTCTTACCTAGAATATCTGACAGACGCTAGGTTAAGCAGTAATTATGATAGACTTACTTGGAAGAGCTTGGCAGTCGACTTCCCTGTGTCTGCTTGTCCTTTCTGGGCAGATTCGTCTGTAGTTGAAGAGTGGGCATTTTTTTTCCTTTGGTGTCTACTTTGCCACAATTGAAGGAACTCCATATGGAGGTTATTGATGCTCATCATCTTCTTTGAAGTGGAATGGGGGTATTGTCAGGAGCAGACTTGTCGCATAGTTAAAAGAGATCTAATAATATAATAATTTTAAATGCCATTTCTCTGGATCTCTGAAGTTTTTGAAGACCAAATATCTATCTATACTATATCCAAATTGCCAAACATTGCGTATTCTAGCTATTTACTATCTGAATAACCTTGAAAGCATTTTATTGTAATTAATTAAACTAGCATCCAATATGACCATGAGTTTGAATATCTGACTATTAATTTGTATTATTTTAAGCAGTTTGTAATAGGAACCAGTAAAAGGACTAAGACTAAACCTTTTATTTTTAAATGCATTTCATAGGCATAACTTATATAAGAGTTGAAACATACAAATATTATGCTGTAATAAATTTAACTTTAAATTTTGTATCAAAATACAAAGATTTATATCACTGAAAACTTTAAACATGCACTAGTATGCAAAAATCTTTACCAATTTAATAAAAAATAACCTAAATTCTGCAATAAAATATAAAACGTCAAAATGTAAGATTATGCCTATAAAATGTTTTTACCTGTAGATTCATTAATCTATCCCTGTTTATCTAACATCTTATAGTATTACTATATTTTGTTTAAGAGTAGAGTGAACAATCCTTCTCTATTTGTCTAATTTCTTTTAGTAATACTCTATCCTCTTTTTGTCTTTTCAACATCTACCCCTTTACCTGTGCTCAGATATTATGGTTACCTGTGCTCAGCTACTATGCATCTGTCTCATCACATCTCCCCAACGAATCTCCAGCCTGATTCTCTCCCAGAATCCTTTTTGCTTCCTGGATGTCCCAACTCTATTTCCTGCCTAAGCTGTATGCCATAGGCTTTTTAACTGACAGATGATGAATCCATGCAACCCAGAAGATATTCTCTGCATGGGCAGCAAAGGCCTCTTTTAGCCTCAATGCTGAACTTTTGTTGTAAAAATTTAATGTATAGATAATAACAAGATAATTGTCAACATATAATAATTTCAACATTTAGGTAGTAACTGCAAAAATTTTGTACAATGCTGTATATTCTTTCCTCGGTTTTCTCCTTTTCCTCCTCTCTTCCTCTTCTTCTTCTTCTTTCTCCTCCTCCTCCTTCCTCTTCTCCCTTTCACTAATACACTGGAGAGGTAATTGCTATTGCAGACCCTATTTTCCTAATGAAAAATGAAATTTAGGAGATTAGGTAAATATCATGGCCTATGTGATATCCCATAGCTTTTAATCCACAGGAATATGCAAGTTGGTTGATGGAAAGAATTTAAACATTCTTATTTTGTGTCATAACACCAGTAAGGAACAATTTAGCATTTCAAGTTCTTCTTGCTAAAACATCTTGGGTTTTATAATGTCATAATCTTTTTTTAAGTTGTATTTTACTTATATAGGTACACTGTAGCTGTATTCAGACATACCAGAAGAGGGCACTGGATCTCATTACAACCATGTGGTTGCTGGGAATTTAACTCAGGACCTTCAGAAGAGCAGTCAGTGCTCTTAACCACTTAGCCATCTCTCCAGCTCCCACGTCAAAATCTTCTAACCATGTGGAAAGCATTGGGAAGGAGTTGAAATGTATTTACAATGTGACAAGGAGGCAGTCCTATTCATTCTGGCTGGAAGTCAGCTATCCACTGACAAATGTGGATAGGCTCATAGGAAATGACAAGAAAAAGTTGCCTTGATGATTCTGTGTCACGTTTCTCATTATCTATAATGGCTAACCTTGGAATATTCTTATGAAAAGTCTTGCCAGAGCAAAAGCAAAATGAGTTAATCATGCAAACATTTTAATATACTTTGCTGACTTTTTAACTGCCAAAATGTCACCAGGTATGTTAAGTCATGTGGCTAGTTCAGAGTTAAGAAGCCATTGTAATATTTATGGAGAAAATGATGAGTATGTGGAGTCTTCATTTTTTTTCAAACAAGGAAGAGACTAGTTAATTTTCATCAGAAACAGGCTCACACATTAGGCAGACACATTAGGCCCTAAATAAAGTAACCCAGCATCTGCTTTACTATTTTATCAGAGAGGCTGACAGATCCAGTTCTAGGATTTAACACTACTAGCAGTTCGACATGTGATTTCCAGTGATGTAAAAGTATCTACATTTGTAAATATTAACTGTGATGTATTGCAAACATAAGCAGCTTCTGAGCATTGTTATCTGAATTTGTAATTCTCTTTCAAAAGGTGCATTTGGCCCACTTCACCTGGCATCTACTGTCTTCACGGTTCATAAGTTTGTTTTCTGGAATTTGCTGCTGCTGTTCCTTCTGAGTGACAGTCCACAGGGAAAGGTGGATAAGCACATAAAGCTTTTGAAAGCCATCCCAGATCTCTGAAAGTCAGCTCTCCACTTACTACCTGGCCAGGAATATAGCAGAGTTAGTCTTGGTAATTGCACAAGACTTTTCAGAGAGATTCATGGTCAACATTCACAACCTTGTTTCAGTCCAGAGGTATTTTACAAAGCTAAATTCTAAGTGAAATCAAAATACATGAGAATAAAATGTACTTCCCAGAGAACTTAGACTTGCAATTGATTATGAATCAGTTATTTTGTAAGACCAATTAATATGACTGTATTTGTTTAATTTGCCAAAACACAAAACAGTTCAGAGCTAGTCTTTTCTACTTAGTTCAAAACATTTAACAGAGAAGAACGCATGCATGGGTTAAGCAACTGAAGTTGAAGGAAATCCTTAGTTCTGCTGTGAAAAGAAATTTAAAAAACCTGGTTAAATTTTGTCCTAGAGTGACATTTTGTGTTTTACTTTCACTTTGTATTTCACTTTTACTTTCACATTATTATTTGTATTCTACTTTATATTTTTTGTTCTTTTTTAAATATTGTTGCTAAACTTGAAGATCTTCAAAAATGTTCTCCTGAGCTTCATTTGTTCTCATTAAAATATTTTCTTTGAAAGAATTTCCTATCTTTCCATGAGTTAAATACTGTCTCTACATTTGCTTAGTTATTGCTGTATCTTTAATTTGTATACTTGAGTCAGTGACGAAATGAGGATGGTACACAAAAAAATTAGTTCCTGGTATAGACAGTAATGACAAGTGTCACCTGTAGACAATTCAAAATAACAAAGTAGACTAAAAGTTTGCTCTTTATTAGGAAGAATTTGCTGAAAACATTTAACAAAATCAGATAATAGTCTTCTCTCAGAAAAAAAAAAACTTGGATTAATTCTAAGGAATTGCTATGGATACTGTTGAGTTTTCATAATGTATATGTAAGCTTTTAATTAATTTTTGAAGTTTTATTTGTACGTGTATATATGCTGGTGTGTGTGTGTGCATGTGAGAGACACATACAGAAAGAAACACACACACACACACACACACACACAGAGAGAGAGAGAGAGAGAGAGAGAGAGAGAGAGAGAGAGAGAGAGAGAGAGAGAGAGAGAACCAATGCAAAAGTATATTATAGAAGCCAGATACTGGGATATCTGTGTTAATTAGTCCTCATATATTTTTTGGGGGGGGGGAGGGGACTGGGTTTCTCACTGACCTTGGAGTGTTCTGTTTCAGCTAGAACATCTGGTCAGTGGGGCCATAGAATTCTTGTCTCTCTTTCTAGATCTGGAGTTACAGCTACATGCCACACCTGGATTTTTATATGGGAGTTAGGCATCTGACCTCAGGTTTTCTTCGTTGTGACACAAGCACTTCACCCTCTGAGCCATCACCTCATCTCCTAAATTAATATATTCTAATTTAATATTCGGTGAGAAATCATACTTCAGGCTAGTTATAGAAACTTACTTGTGTACTACGGAGGAAAGACAATCTGTGTGCTATCCACTCGTAAGCTTAAGGCTTAGGGAAAGCAAAGACGCAATTAAGAGGTCTGAGAACCTCTTGGGAGTGAGAAAGGACATGATAGAAAAAGATGAATGTCCAAGCTTAAAATGGAAGCAAAAATACTAATTCAGGTATGTTCTCTTGTAGGCTTAGATTTGTCTTTTCTTTTTTTATTATTATTGTTAATCATTGTATTCATTTACATCTCAAATGATATTCTCACTTCCTGGTTACCCCTCTACAACCACCCCATCCCATCTGCTCTCTCTCTCCTCCCCCTCCCCTTTGCCTCTATGAGGTTGTTCCCCCACCCACCCATCCACTATCGCAACACCACTCCAGCATTCCCTTACACTGGAACATCAGACCTACGAAGGACCAAAGGCCTCTCCCATCAGTGATGTCAGACAAGTTTATCCTCTGCTATATATGTATCTGGAGCCATGGATCCCTCCAAGTACACTCCTTGCTTGGTGGTAGAGTTCCCGAGAGCTCTGGGTGGTCCGGCCAGCTGACGGTGTTTTTCCTATGGAGTTGCAATCCACCGCTGCTTCTCCAGTCCTTCCCCTTAGCTCCCCCACCGGGGTCCCCAAGCTCAGTCTGATGGTTGGCAGCAAGCGCCAGCACCTACATTGGTCAGGTGCTGGTAGAACCTGCCAGGGGACACCCACACCAGGCTCTTGTCAGCAAGCGCCTCTTGGCAACAGCACCAGTGTCAGGGTTTGGAGTCTGCAGACAGGATGGATCCCCAGGAGGGGCGATTCCCGGATGGCCTCTCCTTCAGTCTCTGCTCCAGTTTTTTGTCCCTGTCTTTCCTTTAGATAGGAACACTTCAGGGTTAAGAACTTTGAGATTAGTGTGTGGCCCCATCCATCATCTGGGTGCCTTGCCTAACCTCTGGATATGGGCTCTACAGATTCTCTCTCCCCTTTGTTGGGTATTTAAGCTAATGTCATCCCCTTTGGGTCCTGGGAACCTCTTGCTTTCCTGGCATCTGGGACTTTTTTCTTTTTTCTTTTCTATTTTTTTTTTTTTTTTTTTTTTTTGAGAAAGGGTTTCTCTGTATATCCCTGGCTGTCCTTGAACTCACTCTGTAGACCAGGCTGGCCTCGAACTCAGAAATCTGCCTGCCTATGCCTCCCAAGTGCTGGGATTAAAAGCATGCACCACCACTGCCCAGCTCATCTGGGACTTTCTTTTGGTTATCCCCAGTTTCCCATCCCCCACTGCTGCATATTTTTATTCAATTTTCTGACCCTCTGTACCTCTTTCCCATCTCCTCCAATACCTGACCTTGCCATCCCTTTCCCTCTTCCTCTTCTCTCTCCCTCCCAGGACCCCCTCCATTCACCTCCTGTAATCATCCTCTTTCCCCCACTATGCAGGGCTGAAGAATCCATACCCTGGTCTTCCTTCCCCCTAAGCTCTATATGCTCTGTGGGTTGTATCCTGGGCATTCTCAATTTTTGTACTAATATCCACTGATCAGTGAGTACATACCATTTGTGTTCTTTTGTGTGTGGTTTACTTCACTCAGGATGATATTTTCTAGTTCCATCCATTAGCCTGGAAATTTCATGAAGTCATTGTATACTAATACCTGAGTAGTACACTGTTGGGTAAATGTACCACATTTTCTGTATCTATTCTTCTGTTGAGGGACATTTGGGTTGTTTTCAGCTTCTGGCTATTATAAATAAGGCTGTTACAAACATAGTGGAGCTTGTGTGCTCTTTATGTCTTGGAACATCTTTTGGGAATATGTCCAGTAGTGGTGTAGATGTATCTTCAGGTAGAACTATTTCTAATTTTCTGAGGATCTGCCAAATTGATTTCCAAAATAGTTTTACCCACTTGCAGTCCCACCAACAAAAATGCAATGTTGCTCTTTTTCCATCTGCTGTCACCTGAGTTTTTGATCTCAGCCATACTGATTGGTGTGAGGTGGAATCTCAGTGTCGTTTTGATTTGCATTTCCCTGATAACTAAGGATGTTGAACATTTCTTTAAGTGCTTCATAGTCATTGGAGATTCCTCAGTTGAAAATTCTTGTTTAGCTTTGTACCCCATTTTTAATAGGGTTATTTGATTCTTTGGAGTATAACTTTTGAGTTCTTTGTATATTTTGGATATTAGCCCTAAATCAGATGTAGTGTTAGTAAAGATCCTTTCCCAATCTGTTGGTTGCAGTTTTGTCCTATTGATAGTATCCTTTGCCTTACAGAAACTTTGTAATTTTAAGAGGTTGCATTTGTCAATTCTTGATCTTAGAACATAAGATCTGTTGGTGTTTTGCTGATGAAATTTTCCCCTGTGCCCATATGCTCAGGGCTCTTCCCCACTTTCTTTTCTATTAGTTTCAGTCTATCTGGTTTTATGTGGCTGTCCTTGATCCACTTGGACTTGAGCTTTGTACCAGGAGATAAGTATGTATCGATTTGCATTCTTCTACATGATGACTGCCAGTTGATCCAGCACCATGGGTTGAAAATACTGTCTCTTTTCCACTGGATAGTTTTGGCTAAGGAAATAGAAACAGTCATTAGAAGTCTCCCAACCAAAGACAAACAAACAAACAAAGAAACAAACAAAAAACAAACAGGGCTACATGGCTTATGTGAAGACTTCTATCAGACCTTCAAAGACAATCTAATACCAATACTTCTCAAATTATTCCACAAAATAGAAACAGAAGGTACACTATCCAATACTTTCTCTGAGGCCACATTTACTTTGATACCTAAGCCACACAAAGTCCCAACAAAGAGAACTTCAGACCAATTTTCCTTATGAATATTGATGCAAAAATACACAATAAAATTCTTGCAAACCGAATCCAAGAACACATCAAAATCATCATTTACCTTGCTCAAGTAGGCTTTATCCCAGCTATGCAGGGCTGGCTCAATATACAGAAATCCATCAATATAATGCACTATAAAAACAAATTCAAAGAAAAAACCCACATGATCATCTCATTAGATGCTGAAAAAGCCTTTGACAAAATATAACACCACTTCATGTTAAAAGTATTGTAGATATCAGGAATTCAAGGCTTGTACCTAAAAGTAATTAAATTAATATATGGCAAACCAATAGTCAACATCAAATGGAGAGAAACTCAAATCAATCTCATTAAAATCAGGTACAAGACAAGGCTGCCCACTCTCTATCTGTTCGACATAGTACTTGAAGTTCTAGCCAAAGCAATTAGACAAAACAAGGAGATCAAAGGTATACAAACTGGGGAGGAGGAAAGTCAAGAAATCACTTCAAAGATGATATGATAGTATACATAAGCTACTCTGAAAGTTCTACCAGAGAATTCCTACAGCTGATAAACAACTTCAACAAAGTGCCTGGACATAAAATTAACTTTAACAAGTCAGTAGCCTTCCTATATTTAAAGGACAAAGGGGTTGAGAAAGAAATTAGAGAAATGACACCCTTCACAATAGTCACATAAAATAAAATATCTTAGTGTGACTCTAACCAAGCATGTGAAAGATCTGTATTTGTCATTAGATTTTTTTTTTAATCTAATCTGGCTTAGAGTTTTCAAAACCTATTTCTAATAAGGGTTCTCAAATTCCTTGACCTCCCTTTTTGCCTACTATTCAAAGGTTGGGGAGAAAAGATGGTAAATAGGACAGGGGGATGTAGACTCATTTAGAGGTAATTCTTTGGTGTGATTCCAATACCTGTTTTCCAGGATACCAGCAGCCCAGTTCAGTAGGGTCAGGATACCAAACATGAATCAGCTAGGGTGGCGTGATTCAGCAGAAAACTGCCAAGCCTCCACTGAAAAGGCATGAGCCAATGTGAGCGACCAGAACCAGTCCAAAAGCCAGGAGAACTGCAGACCAATGAAGCATTGCAAGGTTAGCTATGCAAGTACTCTGTCACTGTTCAATGAGTCCTATTTGTACTCTGTCCAAACATCTCATGTGCTCCCATAGGTCTTGCCTCAGCAAAACACCACATGAGTCTGTATCACATGACCCAACCAAAACCTTCCACTTCATTCTCCACTTATCCATTCCATTCTGGATCTTCACAGACAAGATCATTAGGTAACAGCTATATTTGCTTGACTCATTCCAATGCTGCTTTTTTTTCTATATTAAGAAATGAGAATCTATGAACTCTAGTTATGAGCCTACATCTCATCACAGAATTGCCAGTACTTCCCTTAATGAACTGTATTCTGTGGAAACAGAGAATCTCTTTTATCAGACAACCATCCTTGGACCAACCTTTATGTATTGGCCTTAAAGAGAATTTCATAAAATTTAAAAAAATTTTGAGTGTACTTCATGAAAAACTCTGTAAATCTAATGGTGCTTTCATTTTGCTGTGAAATGTTTTGATCAGACTATTGGAAATCGAAATGGATTTCAGTATAGGTAAATTGTAGATTATGGCTGGATATCTAAATATCTAAGTGAGGTCATTCAAAATATCAAAATGATGAAAGCTGATAATTAAAGTCAAAATAATAAAGCAAATAAGTACAGCAAAAGTAATAAGAATAAAGTGAGAAATGCTTCTCTTTATTTAATAATTATGTAGAAAATCTCTGTAAAAATGCCACATCTTTACTATGTGACTATGTTCCAGTTTTAAGGTATAATAAAACATTTACTAACATTTATGAAATTTCTAGTTGTGCTGGAGAGCCATTTCATAATATGTTAAAGCCCTAGGTGACAGCAGCTTAGAGCATGCAGTACTTATCTTGTTCTGGTTTTAGAAATGTTTTGTCTTTTGTGACAGAGAAGTATGGTGGTGCAGAGCAATTCAATTCACCACCATTAGGAAACAAAGTCAAGAAAGAAAAGAGCCAGGGTAAGACACGTCAGGAGAAGGCCTACTTCTATTGAAGTACTTTCTCTATAGTTTATTTGGTGTATCATCAATGGATTAAACCATAGATTTCACATAAGTCTTCATAATCTAGGCTTGCAAACACTTTTGTAGGCTCATCCAGAGTTGTGCTTTATCAATGACCTATGCAGCAATTCAATTAAGTTGGCAATCAATATTAACTAGCATAAGAACTGTAAGTTGAGAGAAAATATGTAATTCTTCTATATAAAAACTTACAAACCCAATTGAAAGATGTGGAAATTGGATAGAAGTACAAATGATTACTATCTTCATGGATAGGAAGTACCACATACTTCCCAGATCTCTTAAAATTAATCTATTAGTTAAAACAATTCCATTTTAACTTTGAACAGATTTTTCAATTTATAACAAAATAAGTCTGAAGTTCATTGGATATATAAGCTGTAGCAAGAAAATCTATTACCCATTTAAAAGAGTGGTTATGAGTTACCTACCAGATACTTAGGAGGTATTAAATTACACTGTAAAGATACTGCAAAAACTTGGGTTCATTGGCTTAGAATAAAAGCAGTGATTAGTGCTTTCAAAACAAAGGCTCTGGAAGAGATGTATATGGAAAGCCCTGTACACCAATGGAGAAAGGAAGGTTTGTCTGAAAGTCAGCTTGTTCATCCAGATTTTCCATTTAGTCCCCCATTGGCACAGGTTTTTCAAGGCACCGATCACCTTGCTATTAGATTTTTCAAGTGTGTGCTCCCATCTTTAGGGCACCTCTAGTAACTTGTAGGACACCACCTGACTGAAACATGTGTCTGGAGATACCATGAAAGTTAATAGGTGACTGTTTCTTCAAGACGTGGATGGGTGATTCTGATCCCTGCTTCTGAGAAACTAGTCAATTTTAGTTATTCTAGATTAAGATTAGATCTCTCCTCTTCTATTATTCTTGATCTTTCATTCCTGACCTATGAGAACATATCTTTGAATAAGACAGCATCTCTGTCCTGGATTCTGCATGTTTAACTAACTCAGGTTTCATCAGATGGAAGAGGAAATAAGGCCTCTGGAGAGCTTTGCTGTGTAATGAGTAAAGGTATCATGGTATCTTCCCCCTCACACAAATGATCAAAGTCAGAAAATTAAAGGTAACTTCCTTGAATGATATTTTTTGGGCTCTCCGATTTGCTTTGCCAGTGTAGTTTCATAGTTTCATTTCTTCTAAGTTGACAAAAGTATGTTTTTTGAGAGGCTCTACTCATTTTCAGTGTTGCTATAAACTCATTAATCTCTGTACTCACACTTTAGCTGAATTCCAACTAGACAGTAGACATAATTGCATATTCTGAATCTGCCACCTTGATTTGTAATATCTCTACTTTGGCATTAGTGGCATCTCTTCTAGGCAGAAAGGACCTGGGCTAAGAGTTCTATTTTAAGATTGTCTAACAAGCGTGCCTTTCCTCAAACTATGAAGGTGGAGATGTTCTCATTAATTAAGTTATTATCAATTGTTACCTCATGTTACATGATTTTTATAACAACACTTATGAACTAGAACATCCAGAGAAATTATTTAGTTTTTATATTTTTAATATATAGCTTGCTAACCAAATTAGCCTATGCATTGTTACTGGGTCTCCCTTGAGGATTTCCAATGTAAAAATTGCACATATTAGCATTTACATACTGGAAGCCTGACACTTCCTCTTTATCTTTATAGATCATTGAAAATTACCTACTGTCAGATTGAATTAAATATTAAACAGTATTATTCTTATGTGGCTTAATTTAACTTAATGGAATTCTATGAAGTATTTTATGAAGTAGGCATACAAGGGATCCACATGCATTTACTGATTTTAATTGTATATAATATGTCAATATAAGCATATAGTTCTAGGTCCATTAATGTGAACCTAATGTGGTCTCTATTCAGATAGATAAAATTGACAATTTTATGTTATTAGTAATTGAAGTCTTTATTTAAAATATATGAATCTCATGCATATGAGCAAAATATTGATTCCAAATCTCACTTATATGTTATAAGGACATGAATTTCTAACTAGTAAAAAAAAAAGTACATCAAACATTTGCTTTATTTATATATATACAGAATTTTTACTAGAAGTATTTAGCAATGTGTGTTTAAAATCAAGGCAGAGAATAATTAAGGTTGCATGATTTGTAATCCTTCATTTTAAAATAATAAGTTAGAATAGTAATACCCACTTAGAGGTTTTTCATTTAATGAGTCTGTAGTAGACTTCCTTCTCTTCTGATTAGTGTTTTGTTGAGGTTTATTTTATCAAGTGTTTCAATAGCTATATCTTCTTGCTTGTTGGGCTTATTTGCTGGGAATACATTTTTCGTTCTTTTACTCTGGGGTGGTGTTTCTCCTTGATGGTGAGGTATATTTCTTGGATGCAGCAGAGATGGATCCTGTTTTCTAATTCAGTATGTTAGTCTATGGAGCTTTACTGGGGAATTGAGACCATTGATATTGTGAGTTATTAATAAGCAGAGCTCATAAATTCTTGTTATTTTGTTGTGGTGTGGGGTTTCCCTTCCTTCTTTTGAATTACTGTTCTGAAATTATTTATTCCTTGTGTCTTCTTGGTGTACTTAACTTGTCATCAGTCTGAAGTTTTTCTAATAGTACCATCTGTAGAGCTGGATTTACTGACAGAAATTGCTTAATTTGGCTTTAATTATCCATATGATCTTTTTATCCATATGTTACAGTTGGTAATTTTACTATCCATGGAAGTCTGGAATGACACCTCTGGTCTTTTACTGCTTGTAGAGCACCCATCCTGGCCCCTCTGGTTTTCAGAATTTCCATTAAAAGTCAGATGTTATTCTAAAGGGTCTGTGTCTTTACATGTTGTCTTAGTTAGGGGTTCTCTAGAGTCACAGAACTTAGTCTTTATGTAGTAAAGGGATTTATTGATGACTTACAGTTTGTAGTCCAACTCCCAACAATCAACTCCCAACAACAGTCATGGCAGCAGCTGTGAATGGAAGTCCAAGGATCTAGCAATTGCTCAGTCCCACAAAGCAAGCAGGCGAAGCAGAGAGAGCCTTTCTTTTTTCAATGTCCTTATATACGTCTCCAGCAAAAAGTGTGGCCCAGGTTAAAGGTGTGTGCCACCACACCTTTAACCCTGGGTGACCTTAAACTCATAGAGCTTTCTATGTTAATCCTGTGGGATTCGTAGCCACTATTTTTTAAGGTCTCTATGCCAAGATTCAGGTCAGAAACTTGTATCTCTCAGCCTCCAGATTAGGGCCACAGGTGAGCCTTCTAATTCTGGATTGTAATTCATTTCAGACGTAGTCAAGTTGACAACCAGGAATAGCCACTACAATTCACCCCTTGTCAACTTGACACAAATAATATCCCATGTCCACATGAAACAATAACAAAATCATGAGTATGCCTAACATGATATAACTATTCCTCGTACAATCGCAAACGCATTTATAAATTTACAATGTCCCTTGGGAACATTCTTTAGTGTCTCAACTTAAATACCAATTGATGTTAAAGAAATTGGAAGAAAAGTGTATTTTTAACAAAATAAGACAGAAGCATTTATATTACTTATAATCCTCGTTTCTGCAACTGATTATGTGGCCTTAGCTGGTATTTATAACTACCTTCTTCTATTATCTATTTTGTATTTCCTTCCTCCTCAGCAAGCACCTCAGCAGGTCTTGGCTCTTTTCTTGGAGGATTGACCCATACTTTCATTCTTGATGGGTCTGCATCCTTTGTCATTTTGCTTGGATTAGGCTGTTGTAATTTCTCATTGACTTTAATCACAGGACATGGAAGTACTAAGAGACGCCCTAAAGGATCTCCTGTACTCCAGACATAATCTTGCTTACCTCCATTGTGAAGAGGCAATCCGATTTTTTCATGGTAATCTGGATCTATCACTCCTCCTAATACTGTTATTTTTTTTTTAGCCTGTTGGTTTAAGGGCATTAAAAGCCCAAAATGACCAGGGGGAAGTCTGAGCTTTCAGTTTAATGGAATGTTTGTTGTGGCTCCTGGTAGGAGAACCCCACTCCTGGTACCAATATGTCTTAGTTAGGGGTTCTCTAGAGTCACAGAACTTAGTCTTTATGTAGTAAAGGGATTTATTGATGACTTACAGTTTGTAGTCCAACTCCCAACAATCAACTCCCAACAACAGTCACGGCAGCAGCTGTGAATGGAAGTCCAAGGATCTAGCAATTGCTCAGTCCCACAAGGCAAGCAGGCGAAGCAGAGAGAGCCTTTCTTTTTTCAATGTCCTTATATATGTCTCCAGCAAAAAGTGTGGCCCAGGTTAAAGGTGTGTGCCACCACACCTTTAACCCTGGGTGACCTTAAACTCATAGAGCTTTCTATGTTAATCCTGTGGGATTCGTAGCCACTATTTTTTAAGGTCTCTATGCCAAGATTCAAGTCAGAAACTTGTATCTCTCAGCCTCCAGATTAGGGCCACAGGTGAGCCTTCTAATTCTGGATTGTAATTCATTTCAGACGTAGTCAAGTTGACAACCAGGAATAGCCACTACACATGTGATTTAATGTTTTGTATTTTTATTTATTTTTTTTACAAATGAAAACAAAACATAACCAGCCCTATGGGATCAAATGAAGGCAGTTGTTAGAGGCAAGTTTATAC
Source organism: Montemys delectorum (assembly GCA_019843815.1). Taxonomy (NCBI): domain Eukaryota; kingdom Metazoa; phylum Chordata; class Mammalia; order Rodentia; family Muridae; genus Montemys; species Montemys delectorum. The sequence goes on from JADRCD010219869.1 coordinate 33,478, forward strand.
CATTAAGTGCCTACACTGAAAACTGAAGAAATCTCATATTAATAATTTAATAACACAATAACACACATGAAGGTTCTATTAGAAGAAAAAGAAATAATACTGACAAAAGAAGAGATGAAAAGAAATAAACTCAAGGATGAAATCAATGAAAGAGAAATGTAAAAATACAGATAATCACTAAAATGAAGAGTTGATTCTTCAAAAAATAAGCGAAAGTTGTCTTACCAAATTATTAAAAAAAATGTAAAAGATCTAAATAATCTACTTAGGTCTAATTGAATTAGAGATAAAAATGAGACATTCCAACAAATATTGAAGAAATTGAGAGAATACATGGACACATTTAAAAAAATCTATATTTTCCTGAATTTTAATATATATACATATATATTTATATAAAAATATATAATATATTAAATAAATCATTCATTTCTTTTGTGTTTTTCATTGTATATGCATGCATACATATATATACACACACATATAAAACATATATATTACTAATTTTAAAGCAAGGTGTAATTAAACAATGTAAGTAATTTAAACAGAGCAATAACCCTTAGTGAAAATGAAGCAGAAATTAAAAAAAAAAATCTGCTAGCCAAAAGAAAAAAAGAAGGAAAAGAAAGCCCAAGGACAGATGGATTCAACACAGAAGTAAACTAGATCTATAAACAACTGTCCAAGGCTCTGTATGAAGCCACTATTACTCAGTCACCAAAACCACCAAACACCTAACAACAAAAGAAAATTATAGGCCCTTATGAACACAGATACACTCTCAATCAAATATTTGCAAACTACATTCAAGAACTAATCAAAAAGATTATCCACCATGTTTAAATCAGTTTCATCCTATAACGGTAAGGATGGTTCAACATACAAAAATTAGTAAACTTCATCTATCACATAATAAGTTTAAAAGAAAAAAAAGTCATTTCATTAGATGTTAGCAAGAGCCTTTAACAAAAATCTACTACCCCTTCAGGATAAAAGTTCTGGAGAGACTAGGAATACAAGGGACATACCTCCCCATAATAAAGGCAGTTTTCAGTAAACCCACAGTCAAAATCATTCTGAATGGAGAGGAAACACAATGCATTTCTGCTAAAATCAGGAACAAGACAAAAATATTCATTCCCTCCATATCTATTCAACACAGTACTTGAAACTTCCATTATGCAATAAGACAATTGAAGGATTCAAGGACTCAAATACAAAATGAAGAAGTCAAAACATCCTTATCCTAAGGATATGATTTTATACATTAAAAACTTATAAATGAATATTAATCCAGAAACATTGATACCCTGTCAAGGGATCATATCCAAAGTCCTTGTCTATGTGTTCTGACTGGAATTCAGATAAGCCACACACCTTTAATCCCTCTGACTGGACACACCTTTAAGATAAAATCAGTTTGTAGAAGGAAGCAGCCATGTTTGAAATTGAACTCTAATTGCAGGACAGACAAACTGACAAATCAGAGAAAGACTTGACAGAATAATTCAGAGGTAGGATGCACCCAGTTCTTAGGAGAACAGCACAGGAAAGAGAAGCTATCTAAGAGCAATAAAGGGAGTTGAGAAGTGAAGCAGCTAGTTAAAGTCAGTTCAGCAGTTCTGTCAGTCTGTTGGGAGTCAGCACAGTGAGTGCAGAGCAGTGAAGTTGAGTTTGGTTCATGCACTCAGTACAGGTCAGATTTTGGAATTCAGAGGCAGTTCTTCCAAGCAGAGTAATTCAGTGAGAAGTCAAGAGAATTGGATTGAATCAGGAGTTTGAGCAAGAAGAGCTGAGTTGAATCACCTAGCCAGAGTACAGAGAGATCTAGAAAAGGGTGAACTTATTCAGCAGTAAGTCTCTGAGATGACAATTACATCTGGCAAATAAAAGTTATTTTTACAATCCCCCCCAAAGACCCCTCTAAGAAATTTCTACAGTGGATAGACATCATTTGCAAAGGAGCAGATACAATATTAAAGCACAAAATAAGTAACCTTTCTAAATATAAATACAAAACAAACTGAGAAAGAAACCTGCAAACAGAATGTTTCACAAATGCCTGAAAGATATCTTCAGATAACCTTAACCAAAATAATAACCAACATAATAATATTGAGCTCATATGTATAATTGGTAAAGGTGAGGCCTGATTAACCTAAATAAATAAATAAACAAACATATAAAAGCAAACCACCATTAGCAACAACAAAAATACTTATACAGCAAAGTATTCCATCATTTGATCAAACCAGCAACCTACAAAATGGGGGAAAAAAGCTTTACCAATTTCACATCTGACAGTATCTAAAATATATTATTTAAAAACTAAAAGGAGAAAAGTCTTAAACATCAAGAAAAAAATGAATAACTTAAACACTGGAGTAGAACTAAAAGGAGAGTTCCCAAAGATGAAACACAAATGACTGATAAACATAAAAATGTTCAACATCCTTAGCTATGAGGAAAATTCAAATTCAAACATCTTGAGATTCATTCAGTCATAATGAACATGGTCAACAAAAGAAATGACTACACACACTGGCAATGATCAGGGAACAGGGGACATTTGTTAATTGCTAGTTGACTGCAAACTGGTACAGCCACTATGTAAATCACTGTGAAGTTCCTCAAACATCTGATAATTGATCTATTACAAGATCCAGCTATATACTCCAGGGCATATACCCAAAGGACACTATATCTTACAGTTGTGGGGTGTCCACCAGAGGACACTACTCAGACAAGGGTTTAAACCAATAAAAAATTTTATTAGCCAGCCAACTACACGGAGTATTGGCATACCAGTATAGCCCTGGTTCTTAGTCGGAGTGATATTTTAGCAACAAAAATTTTGTCCTGGTTTGACGTACTTCACTTAAAAATAGCAGCTAGATAAAAGCAGATCTGCAGAAGACAAACAAACAGACAAATAAAAAACGAAAACAACAAAACTGTCGCAGGATTTTCCCTGTCCAATTACGTTAGTGCAGAGGAGGTCTGTGATTGGACAGGGAAAAGAGGAGCAGAGCTAAGAGTTGCAGTGAGGTAACCCAATCACAAAAGAACACACATGGTATGCATTCTCTGATAAGTGGTTATTAGCCCAGACGTTTGGAATACAGGAAGATCGACCCACAAACCACAAGAAACTTAAAAAGAAGGAAGATCAAAACGTGGACACGTCATTCCTTCTTAAAAGGGGGAACCAAATATCCACGGAAGGAGTGGCAGAGATTAACTATGGAGCAGAGACTGAAGGAAGGACAAGCCAGCCTAAATATAGCTATCTCCTGAGAGGCTCTGACAATACCTGACTAATACCGATGTAGAGGCTCACAACCATCCATTGAACTGAGTACACTGTCCCCAATGAAGGAGTTAGAGAAAGGACAAAAGGAGCTGAAGGGTTTGCAGCCCCTTAGGACAAACAACAATATGAACTAACTACTAGAGCTCCCAGGGACCCAACCACCAATCAAGGACTATACATGGTGGGACTGAATGTTCTGGCAGCAAGTGTATAGTAGAGAATTGCAAATTCGATCATCAATAGGAGGAAAGGACCTCGGTCCTGTGAAGGTTTTGTGCCCCAGTGTAGGGGAGTGCCAGGGCAAATAAGTGGGAAAGGGTGGGGTGGCAGGCATGGGGAGAGGGAGGCACTAGGGGTTTCTTCTTGTTGTTTTTGTTTGTTTGTTTGTTTGTTTGTTTGTTTTTTGGAGGGGAAACTGGGAAAGGAGAAATTTACATGTAAATAAAGGAAATATCTAAAAAAAAAAAAAAAAAAAAAGAGTTGCAGAGAGAGGGAGGAACCCAGAGGGTATAGAGAAGATCCAAGATGGCTTCGAACATGTACCAGCTTGGCATTTACCAGCTACAAGTAGCTATCATTTCACAAGTCTTTGTCATTATCAATTCACTTTGAAATTATTGTATTGGCATCTTGTAAATCGTGATATTATTGATACATAAATCTGATTGGTTAATTAAGCATTGTGAGTCATGATTCTACTGGGGTACTGGGTGTTGTGAGATGCAACCTCAAGGTTGGCGGTTTCATTTAGTTACTGGAATTTGGGATCACCGACTACATGGGTTTATGGCTGAGGAACAACTAGGGGTGATGAGACAAGCACAACGGGCACTAGCTGGGAGAGTAGCTCCGCGGCAGCGAGAACGGGCCGGGCAGACCAGGTTGGAAGACAGTGTTGTGGTCTGCCAGTGCCAGTATTAGAGTGGGAATATGGCCCAGCAGGGCGGGAGAGTTGGCAGATTTTTTTTTTTTTTTAAATATTTCCCAAAACACAAAACAACAACAACAAAACTGCAAGGTTAAAACATTCTCTGAATTACAGACTTAAGTGGATTAGGTCTTTATTTTTGTTTGGTAGGTGGTGGCATCTGTATGCTAAACTTTATGGCCTAAATGAGACTTCCATTGTGGAGTCAGTGGGTCTGTGGTCTGGGGGTCTGTTACGTTAACTCAAACACACGTGCTCATCCATCTCTTATTGCTGATTATGCCATAATAAACAAGAAATTGGAAACATCTTACATGTCTATCAGCTGATGAGTGGATTTTTGAAAATATGGTCCACTTACACAATGGGATGTTATTCAGCTATTAAGAACAAGGAAATGATGAAATTTGCAGGTAAATTAGTGGAGTTAGCAGTGTCCATCCTGAGCTAGATAACAAGCTCAGCCTTTGTTTTGTCCTAAGCATGGATATTATGTCTTATGCTTTGCATATGTATATTTCACTCTTAATAACCACAGAAGGTATGTACCTAGTAAAGGACCAAGGGAAAGGACTGGATCTGGATCTTAGTGTAGTGGGATAGAGAGATACATGAGAAACTAGAATGGGACTAATGGGGAGGGAGATGTGAGAAAAGGGTGTGGAAGCCTATGGTGGAATGTCCACTACCACTAGGCCTTTGTAGAAGCTATATGCAAGTGGGCTACCATAGAAGCTTCCTAAAATAGATTCACATACGAAAGTAATTTAAATGGAATTAACATATAACAAGAGAGGCCATGACCCAACTAGACATCTTATGCCACCAAGTAATAATTCTAAAATGAGGAGTAGGTTATATCTGCTGAAGGCTTTTAATAAATGCCTCTCTTCAAGGCTCAGAGATCTAGAGAAAGGAGTGAAATAAACATTAGAAGAGCCTAAATTAGTGATGAGTCCAGGGACTGATAAACATAGGAACTTCTGTAAGTTCATATCATGACCACAAGCACAAGACATACACAGACTCAAACAAGACAAAACCCCAGCCCTGAGAAGTGGAACTGTGTAGAGATTCCCACCACTAAGATGCTAGCAGTTGAAACCTGGTAGGATATCAACTGGGCATGTCAATCACATTGCAAAGAAGGCCCCAGAGAAGTAGTTGACAGCATAAAATTCAGTGGTGTTTGTTTTGTTTGTGTTTTTGTTGGTTTCAGTATTTTTTTTTGTTTCTTTGTTCATTTTATTTTTTAGGTTGGTTTTGACTTTAAATTATTTTGATAGAAATAGAATGAACATGAAGTTGGGCAGTGAGGGAGGCAGGGAGATTCTGAGAGGGGTTGTTAGGGAAAAATATCAAAATATACCATTTAGAATAATGGGTTTCATATATCTTGAATATTATTGTTTCCTACACATATATTCTAGGGTTGCTATGTTTTCTTTGCATGCTGGAATTTTAAAAAAATATCTTATAATAGACCTCTTCTTGAAAGATTTATTTTTTCCTCTGGTTTGTACTGCTTCATATATTTACAGTTATCTTTGGATTTCCTTGTTTCTCCTGATTCACAGTTGCATGCTACAGTTTTTTTTTTTCATACTGTTTTTCTCTATCTACCTAGTTTTGTAAATATATTTGAATGAAATTTCTAGTAAATAGGACATATATAGAACTTTTCTTAAGCTTACTATTCTAAAAATATATTTTATTAGAACAATTACTTATAAATGCCGATGTTGATAATTTGATGCTTATGTTTGCAATTTGTTATTTTTTTCTACTTTTCTCCCCCATATATTCTTTTTTCTTCCTGAAGGAAGTTTAATCTATATTTACAATTTCATTTTAATAATTTTGTATCTTACTAGACATTTTGTGTCTTTTTGTGGTTTCTATAGGTTGTCATACATGCAGAACTTACCACAGTCTATCGGAACATCAAATATAAGTTCAAAAGATCAAGGGGCCAAAGAAAATACATCTTATTTAATCATTATTTGCTTTTTTTTTTCTTACTTGATACAAACTCGAGTCACCAGGAAAGTGAATTGGGAAAGACAGTTGAATTATTGCCTCCATCAGTCCAGCCTGTTGATTTGTCTGTGGAGGTGTTTATTTGCAAATTGATACAGGAGGAGCTAGTCCACTGTTGGTAGTACCATACCGAGACATACTTCTGGGCTATATAAGAAAAGTAGCTGAGCAAGTCAGGAGAAGCAAGTCAGTAATGACCACTCCTCAGTGTTCTCTTCTTCAGTTCTTCCCTACTGCAGCTGCCTACATCAAACTGCCCTGAGTTCCTGTCTTGGCTTCGCTCACTGACAATTACAACTCTGAGGTGAAATAAACTTTTTCCTCTCCAAGGATGCTTCTGGTCATGATGTTTATCACAGTAATGCAGCGCAAAGTAGATTATTTTCTAATGTTCTAAGTTTTTCTCTTGTATAATTTGTTCATTATTAAAGGATGTCTTTAGCTATTCTTTTAGGGCAGGACTACCAGTGAAGACTTTAATTTCCTTTTCTCCATAAGTATTTTTATTTTGGTTTCAGTTTGAACACTGTTTTGCTGACAATAAAATCATGGGTTGACAGATTATTGATTGATTCAGTTGATTCATTTTTTTTCTATTCTGTATAGTTTTTGGCAAGAAATGTGCAGAAGTTTTGATTTTTGTTTTGCCGTTGTTTTGTGGATTGTTTTCCTTCCTAATTTTCCAAAATACTCAGAGTATTTCTTTTCTCTTGTACAGCTGGGTATGGAATTCTGTTCCCCTATAATTATTGGTTTATCATGTTGAAGATAAAATCAGAACCTTAAGTTTACAAGTTTATTTTGTTACTGTTTTTGTCAAACTTGAAAATATTTAGCCACTCGTTTACTTGAATTTTTAAAAATTTATCTTCATCCTCCTTTCCTGAGAGCCAAATAGTACAGATTATTTCATAGATTCCAAAACATATGTTTTAAATTTCCCCTGAGCAAGTTTTCTGTGTTGCTGCATTTGGACTAGTCTTTGTTCTTTTTCTTTTACACTCAGTTCACAAATTCTTTCCTGTTTGCCCCCTTTTTGTTGCTGAGCCCTTTAACATAACAGCTCCAACACTATCCTTTTGACTTCTAAAGTTTCTAGTTGGTTCCTCCTAATTTTTTGTATATTCATTTTAAGACCTCCTATATGTTCATTTGTGAAAACTATAGTTTAAAATGATCACCGAAGCATTTTTTATTTTAAAATAAATATTACATTATTAATTTATATATTCTTTGAGAATTTCATACAATATTTTCTCTGCCATACTCTTTCTCATCTTCCAGCTCCTCCAGACCTTCCTCTCTTCCCTCCCTACACAACTTCATGGTCATTTTCCCTCTCAAAATAAAACAAAACAAAAAGAAAAACCCAACTTAAAATTCTGGACTGTATTTGGTAGCACATGATGTTATTGGGGGTATTGCCCCTCCCCCCACTATATGGTGACTTTGTTTAAGTTTATTTTATACATGAATGTATTTTAGGAAACTCATATAATAGCACATTTACATATGGCTTTTTTCTTTTTCTTTTTTTTATTTAGTTTTTATTGCATTATGATGAGAAAAGATAATAATTTCAATTTATCTGAATTTGTTAACATTTAAAAAACATATTTTAATTACATAGAATTACATCACATTCTTCTTTCCCTTTTGTACCCCAAATCCTCCAAGAGACCCCCCTTCAATACCTGCCGTACCTTTCGGGGGTTTTTTGTCATTTTTAAAAAATTTATAAAATATTGTAAGAATAAAAATAGTTTTATAAAAGTTGTTTGATATAAAACAACAATCAATTGAACAGTCTTATGTGGATGCTTGTCTACAGCAATACTGAAAATACATATGTTTTTTTCAATATAAATTTTAAATAACTCCAAACATATTAACTATATATTAACATACATCACTACTAGTCTTTTTAAATGAACATAAATAGATAAAGTCTTTTTGTTTGTTTGTTTGTTTTGTTTTCAGTAGAGCTTAAAATCTTGGCTCACAAACTAATCCGTCTTGCTGTGGATATTTGCTGATTGACTGCCTCGTGCAGATTATGATGCTCTTGTGGGCTTTTGTTTGTTTTGAGGATGAAATTTTGTTATTGTTGGTCATTTCTGCAGATTGTAGGCTGATTGGTTCCATTCTGGCACAAGATTCTACTGGTTCAGGCTGTTATTTGGGGGATATTAATGTATGAGGATAGATGTCCAGGTTCCCTATTTGGTCTATAATAAAAGTGATGAAGGGACAACTGCGGCCATTACTGGGAATGGAAGAAATGATCCAGTTCTCTTAGTTCTCTCCTGATGTCATACTGATTAGGAGAAGAATAGGTAACTGGATTTTTTTGCTGACACTACAGTTTCCTGTGGAACTGCTAAGAAAAGTGGCTTCCTGACTACAGATCAGTGATAAAAGTCACTCTTCCTTTTTTTTTTTTTTTTCGATTCTAGCATGAAGGGAGAAGTGATTCCTTATTACTAGTCAGTCAAAGGTTGACACCGGGATTGGCACTTCATTATTGCTCAACTGGGAAGAATGAGACCTCTGTCCTCAGACTTTCCTGTTATATGGAATCTTTGGAAAATGCGTGACAAAATACATTTTGTTAATGTGGCATAGTTTTTAACTCCTGCTTCAGTAGTGACTGAATTTCAACAACTGTATATATCTAGAATTCCTGTGACCAAGAAACATTAGCTGTCCTTATGTAAGCTATGGTAGTTTCATACATGTAATTTAATATGTTGCTTATCAAAAACTTTTATGCAATATCTTAACTTTCTCTGTATAGAATTAGTTAAGGTAAGAAATTTTGAAATTCAGTGAACAGAAAATAGAAATAATTTTTTCAAAGACTGTTTTAAACAAATTGTGGCCCAGTCATTCATTTTTCACTTCATAAATTAGTGCCATCACCTCCCAGGAAGATGTAATGATATTTAGACTATTTTTGCTATCTCAGATAATTCAAGTAATTCATAAAACTAGGCAAGTATACTTTTTATAGAATAGATTCTTGTCATATTTTGTTTTATGTCTGTTTTATGCTGTTTTGAAATATTACTACATGATTTCTATATTTAGGGTGAAAAAATGATAGTAGACACAGTGAGCAATGCTGAGGTGTGCTGAGGAAGGCATACGGCTTCTTGCATCCTGTGGGAAAATAGAATGTGCTCCCTACATTCTCTAATAAAAACATTAAAACTCTCAAAACCTTGAAGAAGATTGATATATACACCCAATTATCACAGGTTTTAATGATCCTCCTTTGTTCAATCAAAATTTCGTTCAGATTCAGGGGTGCTTGGGTTATTTACTTGAACAAGGGAAATTTACAATGGCTATACAGTTGAGGTCTATGCCTCCCCTTCCTCATCAACAATTCACTGCAGTAGCCATTCAGGAAGATATGGGACACCACAAGTTGCTCTCTAATCTGCGATGAATGTTGATGGCACCTACATTGAACAATCTTGACTATGGAACCATTATGGATGTGAGTTTGTAGATACAGCAACTATGCTTATCTAAAAGACAATGGTTCATAATAGTTCTCTCCTGTTTTTGTTCTTATATTTTTTTCTTCACTCCTTAATTCAATTTTTCATGACCTTTCAAAGGGTAGTATAGATGTCTTATTTAGGGCTGAATATAATAGTCACTTATTCCCATAATTTTTATCTGTAATGTGCTTTTGCCTTAATAATCACTCACTGTAAAAGAAACTTCTCTGGCCCAAACTATTAGATACACTAATCTGTTTGTATAATTTAGGAGGCAGTCTGGCTATAAATCCATTTACACCAAAACATCAGTAGTAGATTTCTATTTAGGGGATATGATTTTTCTAGAATGGGCTCTTGACTAGCTTTATAGTATCCACAATAGTATCCCTTCACAGGCTTCACATCAGACCACAATCTAGTTGGTTGCCTTTATAATCATCATCCCACTATTACATCAATAGGAACATCTGGTCTAACATCTGAGTCTATAGACACTCAAAGGTGTCTATTTTCCCAAGGCAGTCTACATAGCTCCTTGCAGAAATAAGAAAGCTAGTCAGCAGGAAGGGAGGTTCTAGCTCAGATACAACTTATAGTCTTTGTACTCTATAACTGAATGTTACCACACGTATTTTATAGTCTAGTAATACCATGTACAGTACAGTAATATTTTCACATTACACCTAGAATGTAAATAAGCTTCAATTTCCTTTTCTAAATCGTCAGTAATTTTGAAGACATATTGAAATATTGAAGATATTTGTGAGCATTGATTCATTTATTAAGCTTTTAGACAATTTTATTATTGAAATATACATTATGTAAAAAGAGGTATAAGTATGAAGAATTTAGTATAACATGAATTTCCAAGTAAATAATTAGAAATATTATGACATTAGAAATAATCGAAGCCAGGCGGTGGTGGCGCACGCCTTTAATCCCAGCACTTAGGAGGCATAGGCAGGGGGATTTCTGAGTTCAAGGCCAGCCTGGTCTACAGAGTGAGTTCCAGGACAACACAACAGCCAGGGCTATACAGAGAAATCCTGTCTTGAAAAAACAAACAAACAAAAAAAAATACTGAAGATATTTTCACTGGAAAACTGGGTATATTTGAAGTATTATACTAAATAAAAAGCACAATATAGCTTTGATATAGGAAAATAGATTAATTTTCCAATAATTTTGGTGGGCTTGTACTTTAATTTTTGTATTGGAACAATTCTATTCTCAAAATTTATCTTTTCAAACTTATTTTTCTATGTAGTTTTTATACCTATTCATGTATCTATTTTCATAGATAAAAGAGAATAAGGACTCACAACTCTGTGTTGTAGCATTTGTTGTTGAAGCATGGAATTGTACATAATTATCATATATGTGTGTGTGTATACACACACACACACATACACACACACACACACACACATATTATTTTGTAGGCATCAAAACTTAACTTTAATTCCAGTGACAGTCATGACTTCAAATGGAGTCATAAATGATAGTGGAAGTCATAACCCATTTACAAATCTCTAGTCTCCTGAAGTCTCCTGAAGAAATAATCACTTTTATTCGCAGAAGATTTGACGTTGTGCTTTGCCACTTTAGGACTTTTCTCTCAGTAGCATGTCTGTCCTCTCAGTGTAAGCTCAGGGGGAGCATAGTGAGAAAAACTTCCCCTTGAACATCTTTCCATCATGTTCTAAAATTACCGCAACAAGGTCCATAAAAGAAGGACTTTTCAAAAATCATACCCAGACATATCACTTCATAAGTTCGTCTATTGCTTTAACCCACATACATCCATAAGTAAAACTTTTTATATGTTTCAATGAAGATAATCTGTTTTTAAAGTCAAATTTCTTTGGAAATAATATATCCATATGTTGACTTTATTAGTTTAAAATGTTTTGACTACATATTTTGTTATATAGCACAAACATGTTCTGTTCTTATATAGCTGCAATTTAGAAGTAAAGGAAAGATGTTTCAGAGTGCTCAGGATACAATTAGACAGTGAAACATGAAGTAGAAAAGTAGAAAATGAAGAAAATAGAATTACAGGCTGTAATACTCCAATGTATGTCACGGGGACAAAACGTACAAGGTCATTACTCAAGAGAGAAAGGAGTTACTCTGACCTAGTCTGAGAGTTTTCAGTCCATGACTGACGGACTCCATAGTTTCTGAGCATGTGTCATGGCCCAAGCATCATGCCTGGAGGGCATTGGTGGATAAGAGCTGTCCGTGTGACGGTATCCAAGAAACACAGAGAAGAACAAAATGTAGACCTTAAGGAGTCAACTTTATAGCGATCTACTTCCAGCCTTACCACTTGAAGGTCTCCATCATCTCCCATGAGGCTGTGAGATCATAAATCCACCATCAGCTTCATTCAGTTAGCTCAGTGATCAGATTTGTCAGCAGATAATCAGTCTTTCAAAACTAAAACGTCTTAACATAAGCTTCTAGATAAGTTATCAAATTAAGATCTCCAAATTTTACGGTTGAATAAAATTATAATACTCATGAAAAATTTAAGATTTTTATTAGACCAATGTTTAAATAAAAATATAAAAATTATAATATCTTCTCAAATTCTAACCAAATTATATTATCATACCTCAGAGAGATGTTTGTTAAATAATCAAGGATTTCTGCTAACTTTTTTCTTATATCTAGTAATAACCAACACCATTAATTCCTTTATGGTGACAAAATAACTGCCTAAGCTGTAAGAATACTTAGTTGTCATATTTTTAAAAACTTATTTGTTTGCACGGAATGTACAAATTGTGAAAGCAGAATCAGAACAGGATTGACAGGAATATGCGAAGGTAAGGGGCTAATTTGAAGTTACTGAGTTTGGGTTGTTCTAACCCATGTATTTGTAGTTTCACATAGAATTTTTTTGTTTTTTTGTTTTGGGGTGTTTTGATGGATTTAAGTTTTTAAATTTAAAATTTTGTGTGGGTCAGTATCTTTGTTCAGATAAAGGCATTTGGGTATAAGAACCTGTGGAGGCCAGAGGAATTGGATCTCTCAGAGCTGGAGTTGTAGGTGGTTGTAAGCCATCTCGCATGTGTGCTGGGAACTGAACTCAGATCCTCTGTAAAATCACTAACAGCTCTTAAACCCCAATCTCTCTTTCTAGCCCTATTAGTGGATCATTGCAGAATGAAAATAAAATCAGCTGTAATTTGTTGAAATAGTATTATCTCTACTGTCTTTTAAAATTTAAACAAGTTCAAATAGACAATTGCCATTTAAAAGACAAACACACTAATATTTACCTAGATGATAGAAAGTACTCAAGTTTATTCACTTGCATTATGCATTGAAAACGTGAATTCAGCTCTTTCAGACATAGCTCTTCTAATCCTGTGCTATATGGGTCTTAGACTGGAATCACAAACTTTCTATGGATGATAGAACCCACTTCTCTCGGAACCATTTGGTGAAGATTTTGTGTGGGGGTGTATATACATGTTTTAATATATTTTTGATGACTAAAATAAAAGAATTTTAAATGTGCAGATGTAAATAGTAGGTTTGACTCTAAAGTGCTTGGAATGGACAGAATAGGTTCAAAGGTTTGGCATTTGTACCAGGTTCCACACACACAGGCAATGCCTCCTCTTTGCTTTACAAAGAGGGAACTGGCACCATTTATTTTCATCTAAACATGTATGCTAGCTCTTAAGTTCTTCAGCCAACTTTTGATTGTTCAAATGTCTTTAATCAATAATCAGTAAAGCTAGCTGGGTATTTCAGTGAACATAGGCATTTTATTATGCCACAAAGTATTTGTCATATTGATTTATAATTTTGTTGATAATATTATTTCCTTTTTTCCCTTAGATCTAATCTTTCATATCAAAAAAGAGATATCTTTAGTTTTTATTTAATGGATGCCTTTGGCCTTCCTTTTTTTAAAAAAAAAGTATATATAATTAGACTTAGTTAACTGGAACAAGTATGAGGAATACATTTTTCACATATGGCAAGTCAGGGCGAATTGAGAAAATGGATGAACTGCTGAACCTCTCTCACTGCTCTGCTCAGATATGCTCACTGTACATGCCTCCCATTTTGGAGCCCAAGGTTTCTGAACTTCAACACTGCTGTCCTTTTGAGCCACTTTGTCCTTAGTTGAGGATACTTTCCTGTGCATTATGGATACTTAGTTAATGCCAGTAACCTCCATTCAAAGAGCATCCTATACCTGATATGACTAGAGAAATAGTTGCAGAATTATTCTAAGCCTTGAAAGCTTACAGTTGTAGGCAGCTTGGAGAAATAAATTACATGTATAACTTCTGTATAATATTAACCCAATTGTGCTTGGCTATGACAATCAGTGAAAAGACTATATTCTACATGACTGTCCATGTTTGTTGACACTATGACAAAATACTGGGCAACTGTTCCTCTTAAGGGAGGGACAGTCTGTTTCTCTATCATCTATGTATGTATGTGTGTATGTATGTGCATATGTATATATATATATATATATATATATATATATATATTGTTCTATTATCAAACAGTGGTATTAGTTTCTTCTCATTTTTATTAGTTTTTTGAGAACTTCCAGCAATGTATCTGATATGTTTATCCCTTCCTGCACTCCATTTCTCTTTCTCTACCTATTTAAATCCCTTTCTTCTTCATATTCCTTAAACCCATCAATTATCATTTTATTGACTATATATTTGTGGATGTGTTGATTACTGAACATTTAACCCACAAAATTCTCTGTCTTGTGTCTTTCTGACTGTTTGTCTTTGTCTCTTTCTCCTAGTAGTTATCAAGTGTCAACAGTTTCTTATCCAGATATAAGATTTTATGCCCATTTCTCAATGCTGGAATTTTGTCCATACAGAGTTTATAGAGGACAACTCCTATGAATTTACATGTACAACAACCCTATTGTGTCTGGAAAACATTGATTTTTTTTTTGTAGTTATCTGACATGTATGACTTTTCCAATTATCTAACAAGCCCATGGCCCCATGATTACTGAGGCTCTGTGTATTATATATTGTAGTCTCTCTCTCTCTCTCTCTCTCTCTCTCTGAAGCTGATTAAGATCAAGGCTTCTACATTAGAGACTATGCCCAATCCACTATGGAAGGAATAACTACAAAAGCCAGTAGAAGCCCATTTTTAATCCCTTACAGACACTTAGTTCTTAGCCCCTGTGAAAATGTCTATGTACAGCTGTATGCAAATGTATTGATACATTGACATAGCAACTTAAACAAATTTCCAGAAAATGAATACCAAAGTAACAAGCCATTTGTTTAACAATGAAAGAAAAAAAAGATGGGGGACAGGCATATAAATGACCCCCATATACACTTAAGCCTCTTGTCATAGATGTTTCTCGAAAGGAGAAGCCAAGCAGGAATCTAGGAATTCTATTAGTAGAGATAACACATGTGAATGATGAGGTAACATGTCAAACTTTGATACATAATTTAAAAAGCTCTTGGTCAACTAGATGAAGCTCTGGAGGACTTCATGTCCTCACCCAGTCACCGGATTAGCTTAGGAAGGGAGTGACTTTGGTTAGAGTGAGTGAGAGGTTAGGGGGACTAGGAGAACTCACAGCACAGTGTCTGCTGCTCTCCAATCTCAAAGCTGACAGAAAGTCCATTCTCAGTTCTGTTACACCCATCACTCAAATGAGGTTTAAATTCTGGCTGAATATCATAGCAAAATAGATAGAGAGCTAAATCATAACCTAGTCTAATTAATTCTAAATTTTTAGAGTGAGATATGTAAAATCAGTATCTTGAAACAATCTTCAGGCAAGGATTGACAGCAGGTGCAGGGAAGCAGGTAATTTTTTGGAATCTCCAAAATAAAGGAAAACATTTGTAGTATTTCAAAAGCTTTGTGGGTGATTCAATTCAATTGTGATACCTTGTATGTATACATTTGAATTGCTTCCTCTACAGCTAGTTTTTATATTCAAAGGAGTAGAAAGAAACCTACACACAAACACATAATTTCATATAATTTTTACTTTATTTCAGAATTCTCCAGGGTTGCTAGCATGGTTTTCAATCAAGAAAGTTCTTCTTTTGGTCTTTAAATAGCTCCCTCTGAAAAATTTAGTTCTTAAGCACCATAGAAGCTCAGAAGGATGAATTTCCAATTATCTATTTATAAATGAAATTCTGACCTCACTGCTGGAAAGGTCATGCCTAGTGTGATCTCTCAGCCATATGGCTGAGAAAATGAAGTGGTAAGGTTACTCTTCTGAGATATATGTTGATGTCTTCACTAATTAGTCCTCCTCAGATTTATGTCACTGCTATTAGAAGACATGAGGCAGAGAAAATCTAGACTATTTGCTTAATAATATCACAACTTACTTTGAAATGGATCCAGGCAAATGTTCTGGTTATCTTAATTAGGAGATATGTGAGCAAAATCTAACAACTTTGAATTATGCAGATTAATTTTTGCTGTTTACATTTGTAAGTATTTTTATTTTGATTTTATGTCAAAATTATTTAAGTTCAAAAACAAATTCCTTACTATTTTATAGATATGCTTGCTTTTGCCTCCATTCCCCTAGTTCTCATGGAAGGATGACCTTTATATTGGGGATGCACTTATGCAGATTTTATTCTAGCTTTTAAGACTTTCAAATGAATACTGACTCAAGGTCAAGGTACCTATGAAACCTCTGGAGTCAGTATGGTTCTGTTTTAACATAGCTGTCACCCTGACTTCCTTTAATGAAATGTTTATTTTCTTGGACCCTTTTCCTTTGTTTCCAGTGCTCAGTACTGGAACCCGGAGATGCAGACTTCTCTGTGTTTACTATGATGCACTGACACTTAAACTTCTTTTAGTTACCAGTCCAATCCTTGTTTGGAATACAACATTGGCTCTTAGTGAAGCACTGATTCAGCAAATAGATTTCTCCATTTTCTTTCAGCTCCAATAAATAGATATTTGAGGGTGGGTGATGTATCTTCAGGTTCCTATACCTTAGCATCCAATCATGTTCTTGATATCATTTTCTGACACCCTCTGAGGACTCAGTAAATCACTGGTCGGTCCTGTCTTTTCCCACAAGACTTGTACTTCTACAAGTATTGTAAATTGTTACCAGGATTTAACTTTTTAAATCTCCAATAAAAATATCACAGTTTCATGACTTGAATTTTACATTATCTTTTGTATAGTAACAGGTTTAAATGTTGAATTTGTATTCCAAAGAATAGTAAAGCAACTGCAAAAGCTAATTTCTAATCTGAGTGGCAAAGGAGAAAAATTCAGACTAAAGAACTCTAGGCCATTTTGTTCCAAGGTCAAATGTAAGTTACTGCCAGTTTGCTATTGGAAAATCATCAGATCTTCAACAGGAGTCATTTGCTTTTTTTTGACTTGTAAGAGTCTGGAGATAAGGAATGAACCGATGACCTGCCCCAGTCAAGAGTATTTCAAAATTCTAGGTTTTCTCTGGTATTACTAAATGAAAGAGTTTATGATTACATTTCTCTTTCATATTGAGATACAAGTAGGTTTTCTGTCTTATAAAATACCACCTACTACATATCTTCTATAAAATACTGACATATATCTCTTGACTGAAAGCAAACGACTTAATATAAAAGGACCATTTTATGGTCTGGATGTTGAAATTGCCTATGGGAAAAAGTAAAACTTAGAATAGACATGAAAATGAATACTGGATTATTGATGTAGAACACAAAGTTTTCATGAGTAATTAGAATAAATGATTAACTTTTGTATCATTTGGTTTTCCATCTTATTTTGAATTGTTACCTGGTTATGCTTTCTTGAATTAAGTGTTCTGCCTGATCGTTAAGCCTAACTTAATTTAAAAATGCCAAATTAACATCTATAAGGATTTATGTTTTTTCCCTTTATTATTTTAGGTTTTAAGAGAAATAAACTCAGAATGAAAACATGTATGCATATATACATGCTTATGTACATACCTCTTTGTCCCTTATTTAGACAACTATTTTTCAAGAAGCTGAAAATTTAAGGATTACTCATCAAAGATGTTAGGAACAAATACTTAGTTAAAGAAAACCACAATCATTCATGTTTTGCCGTAAACGTAACCATGTGGGAAGCTAGTAAAGAAGGACTAAGATATGAATGGTTCTTTGCTCAGACTTTAAGGAAAGTTTATTAGAGCTTCAGGATGTTTTGTTGTGGAGAATGTGGATATTTCTATAATCTAGTGCCATAATAAATTTAATTTATGATATGTAATGAAGAAAATTAGGAGCCAAGGGAGTTGATTTAGCAATGGTCATTGATATGAACTAAGAGTATCCTGTTTGGTTGTTTTTATGGTCTGTCTGTGTTTTGTATCTGTTGTAAAACGTGATAACAATGTGGTCTCTCTTTACCTTCTTGTGGTAGTGGTGTATGTGGCATTGTTTATGCTCCATGAGAAGAATCCTGGAGTATTTGTAACTAATTCACAATTGAAGCTAATGGAGATTCTTTCCCATTTTTCTATGCACACGTGTTCTATAATGACTAGATTCCATATTGCATTAATATATCAGAAACAAGTAGGAGCCCTTGAGATATTATACTTTTTGCTAACCTATGACTTCTGTTTAGCTTCATAATTGGATAAAAATGATAATAGGTTTTGGTCAAAATGGTTACATCATGTGTAGCTATCATTTAAGTAAAGAGTTAATTAATTTTGTAACTGATGGTTTTTTTCTTTGAATATTTCTGCATTCAAATTTGAATAGACAATCTAACGTTCTTTTACTTGCTAATTTATGAGTTTTCACAGGCATATAAGTACACATTACATATATTTTGCATGCCAGTCCTCTTCTAATCTCTGTTTCTTGAAATTACACATATACTCCAAGGTCTGTTTCAAACATTCTCTTCTTTGTCCCAACAGTTTAATGCCATTTTCTTCTCTCTCCTTCTTCTCTACATTGAAGAGAAGAAATTTTCTACCAACTGTACTTGGATGTCTTGTAAATTTTCAGCTCCAGCGCTACAAGAATGCCATATTCACCATGATGTTCTTATAATATTCTAAGTTTTGACAGATAGACTTCTTCAAATGGCTGTGATTTGGCATAACGTTAAGATAGTTCAATATTTGAAAACTTTGGATTTTCTGAAAGGTTTCAGAGTATTGATTTTGAAATGAAAAGGACCAAGGTAGATTTAGTAAATAATTAGCAATATGAAAAATGTGAAAGTGTACTGCATTCACATAGCCGTGGCTACCATTGCTATGGCAAATAGTATTGCTAAAGATTGATTTTGTGCCAGCCATTATGTGAATACTGGATGTGTGGAACTCTTTTTATCTTTACATCAACTCTGATTGCCTATGATTAAATTCCCCAAAGGAATCTTAATTGGGATGTAATAGGGAAATCTTGCCAGAATATTTTAAGATGCCCAAATTCAGAGTAAATGGCATTTATGGAGTCACTGTTTTACTGCATAAAGACACTTGTGGGAGAAAAGCAGAGGTACCCTAAGGAAGGTTAATTCCTCCAGTACACCTCAGTGACAGGCTTATGGACAATCACCATGGGCTATGACAGTGACTGGTTGATAGACATAAAAGGAAAAAGTCAGAGATAATCTAAAGGACCAGCATATAGGAGTTATTTCTCCAACAAAGCAAAGTCAACTCCAATTTTTACACTGATGCTGCTAGTGAAATTAAAGTCTGTGGGTCACCATATAAAGGCATTTGAATGCAGTATCTGTCAAATCATTGAAAGAATTGAACATCAGCTTCTAGTTGTTTGGCTTTGTTCGTGATTCTTTCTATCATTGCATTGTGTCAACATTTGAATTTCTCCCAAGTATTCAGGTACACATTCCTTTTATATTTTATTTATTTATTTTTACATTTATTTATTTGTGAGTGTGGGGAGAATTTAGCATGCCATAGTAATCTACAGAGGTCTGAGGACTGCTTGTGAGAATCTGTTCTGTTCCTACACAAACTGGATACCTGGGATAGAACTCAGATCCCAAAATTTGATGAAAAATGAGTTTTCCCAGTGAGATGGCTCTCCAACCTGTGCATTCCTCCATCGTTAAGTAGTTCTTAGAAAACTTTTTGGGCAAGAAAAATGAGACTAAGCAATGTCAGGTAGTTAATTACTTAAATTATAAATCAAAACTTACCTCCATGATATCCTGGAGACTTCATTATATGTTTTCAAATTTACATAAAAATGAAATCTCATTCAAGCAGAGTAGTGTTTAAATTGAACAAGCAGTTTCAGTTTAGAGTAAGAGAATGGGTATTTTCACTTTTAATTTATCTTTAGAACTGACTGAAATATAAATGCAGAGATCTAGTAAGCCAAATACACAACAGAAGATTACCAAGCACACACTACTAGGTAATGGGCTTCTCAATGGATTCTGGAAGTTAGAATGTAGATAGGACAATGTTAGCAAATAAAATAAAATAAAGTCCAGAATATTCTAGAGAAATCTCTAGGAGCAGTGATAATAGGTACATTATTAGAAGAAATTACAATCCTGAGGAAATGTTTATAATAAAGGTATTTGAAAATAAAATAAATTACTGAAGCTCTTAATTCTGCTTTTCTCCAAGGATTGATTTAATAATATCCTAAAACCAAGCAATAGCCTTTATCTAAAAATTAATTGAAAGTCTAGAGAGATGGGCCAATGTTTAAGATCACTTCTTGTGTTTGCAAAGTAGCTGGGTTTTCTTCCTAGACCCACCTAGAGGCTCATAGACATCCATAGCTCCACTTCCAAGGGCTCTTTTGCCTTTTTCCTATATCTGAGGGGACCAGCCACACATGTGGCACACATACATGAATATAGTTGAAATACTTATATATGTATATATATACATATATATGTATATATATATATATATATATATATATATATATATATATATATATAAATAGAATAAATCTAAAACATAGTAAAGAAAAATCTTTGGCATAGATTTAGACATGTACAGTGCCTGTTGAGCTTTAAACAAAACATACTCTTGGCTGGTATCTGAGGATTGGTGTGTGTATGTGAGGTTCTAAAAACCTCATTGTGACTCCTGCAAGTGTTCTTCTGATCTCTTCACATATTCAATAGCATGCACATGATGTGTATGTGCATATTTGTGTGTGTGTGTGTGTGTTTGTGTGTGTGTGTGCACGCATGCATGCGTGCATGTGCACACCTAACCCATTTTCAGGTGTTAAGTGACTAAGTGTGCATGCAGCATCCCCGGGTATCCAAATAGACGATTAGAGACCTACCTGACCTAATCTGTAAAAACAGACAAAAGTTCTACTACAATTTTAAATTCTTAGGTATGCAAGGGATAACACTCACACACTGGAGGTTGGGTTTCTCATGAAGCTAACTGTGAGATAGAGTATCCTTGTAGAGCATGAAGCAGGGGAAGTCTTGAGTACTGAAGGCTAAGGGAATATTCGCAGGATTCTATAAAGGACCAAGTGAGCCTGCCATACAACAAGGAAACAGCTTATTCTTCAGGGATCTTGGGCAGTAAGATTATCTATCAAACTCTCTGGAGCAATGAAAGCTCTAAGGCTTCATGGTGCTGTGCTGAACATGAGCTAGCTGCTCGGGAACTCTGGTAACAATGGGCCCCACAAACTCAAGCAGCACAATACATTTAAGGAGATACTGCGTGTACAGGGAAGTACACTTGGGGACTAACCTTTATAATATTTAATATGCATTCATCTCTCTGGGTGTGCGTGTGCTATGAAGCGTCTAGAGTGGTCAGAGAAAAATTTGTAGGAATTAGTTGTCTTCTTCTACCATGTGGATAGTGGGAATTGACCCCAGATTATGAAGGCTATCAAGCTTGGTAGCATCTGCCTTTACCGCCTGGGTCATCTCACCAGTCCAACTTTTATAACAGGCACTCAGCACGAATGCTTTCTGCCTGGGAAGAAGATGTTGTCTTTGGGATACCTGCCTGAAAATAGAACCTTGGTAAAGATCAGCCAGTGCTGTGCTCCACTGTACATCCAATAGGTGTGAGAAGAAGAGCCCGTGGTGCTCAACAGGAAGTAAAGATACCAATACCAGAGAAACCAAAATAGAAACACAAGCCTAGCAGCCAGTGTTCCAAATATAGCTGATAGGATGCGGAAAGGTAATATGCAATGCTATAGCTGCTCTGTAACAATCTCCATTGTCTCATAATGCCAGACTAATGAAATTAGGGAATCTGGAAATGAAAGGTTGCTATCTAGAGAAGTGAGACACCCATCTTGAAAACTAAGGACGTTTAGGAGGGTGGTGCCACTGTAAATAAAATCCCTATCGGCTGTGTGCCTAGGTGTGGGTTTTTCTCAAATGTTAGAACTGACTGCATTTTAAAGTGATCTCATAAATCATGCTATGAATAGCAGCATCAAGAACTCCCAGGAAAGGGGCATGAGAGGCAGCATCACATGTTTGCATGCTGCTGAGTTAAAGGTGCCCTAGGAGTTAAGAGCTAGATATTGGAAAGTAGGGGAGGGGTGCCACCAGAAGAGTGGCTATGCTCATCTCTATACCAGCAAAGCCAGGTTGTGTATGTGGACTGAAAAGCATTTCACACCAAATGCACTCCTTATGCAGCCTGTGACTGTAGTGGGTGCAGATGCTTCAAAAGCACAACAAATTAAAAAGCCGGGCCTGATGGGTCAGAATTGTAATCTCAGCTTACTCAGGAGGCTTAGACAGAGGATCAAAAGTTCAGAGATTTTCTGGGCTGTAGAGACTGGTGCACTCCTGAACTCACAGCTGCTGTGGTTGCATGGGCAAGATCAAATAAACCAATATTCCATCACTGTGGGAGGGGCTCCCCTGTCCACATCTCTAGCTGAACAGCTATTGGCAGCTGATGGCTTCTGTGGGGGAGGGAGAGACAAATTCTTTAAGAGTGTGGTTGCTGGGAGATCAGCCATGCTCCCGCACATGGTTCCACACTCAGAAGCAGATGAGCAGCCAGAACTCAATCAATGGGACTCCAAAACAAAAAAGAAAAGGACAGAGGTCAAGAGGTTGGGAGGGAAGAAGCTAGGAAGAGGTGGGTTATATACATGCATCAAATCCCCAGCAAACTAATAAAAATACATTACAAAATTAGTGCTTGCTGCTCATGCAGTGGATCCAAGTTTGATTCCCAGCACCATTGTCAGACCGCGCCAAACCACCACTAACTCCAGACCCAGGTCATCTGATGCATCTGGCTTCTGCAGGCACTTGCAATCATGTGCACCTACTCATAAGAAGAAAGAAAGATACGTGAACCTTAAAAAGGTAAACAGTAAGAGAAAACTAGACCACTCAACACCAAACTTACAAAATAGATTTTAACAAAGAGGTAAATTTTATATTCAGTCACCTGAGACTCTCTACTTCCTTGCAAATTATGAGACAATTAAAAAAAATAATTTAGCAAGTGTTTCTTGAGTGTTTATGTTCCAGGCTGTGTTCTTATGACAGGAATGCAAGATGAAGCATTCCCCAGTGGAATAGAGAAAAGAAGGCACACAAACCAATAACGATAACAGATCATCCCAGCTTCAGTATCTAATTTTCAACTTTTTTGAGTTTTGATAACTACCCATTTGTTCTTTCATTTAATCTTCATATGAATTAAAAAGTATGCCTTCCAATCACCTTTATTTCTTTACTCACAAGCAAGGCTTAAAATTATTCTCTAAATTTAACTTCATAAAGGTTATTAGAGAAGCAGTTGCAATACTACCTAGGGAAAAAATGAAAAAAATCTGCTCATTTGCATTTTATTTTCCTGAACTTTAATTGTCATCTTTCACTTTAAATAAACAAAAAGACTGGATCTTAGAGCCCCCTAAGGCTTTGGAAGTTGTACATCACACGAGGCTGGCAGTTTTGTTCATTATTGCATCACTTCTTTTCTAGCAGGGGTCTCTCCTCCCCCCCTTTTGATTGTCTGTTGTTTTTGCTCTTTTTCTTCTCAATTAGTCTGATAAACTTTTATCATGCATTTTATTAAGAATATGTTTAAGATTTAAAAGTTGTGTTTGCATAAAAACAGGTATGATGCTATGAAATAAACATCACCATATTTAATAAATATTTCAACAACACCTGAAAATAAGGATACTTATTAAGGGATAATATTTGAGAAAATTACATTAGTATTGATTAGTATATGATTAGGGAACTATTTACTTGATTGCACATTTAAATGAAGTCAAAGTATTTTACTATAACTGTTGGACATCACAAATTGTGTTATTAAAATGAGTAGCTAGCTGTTGGCAAAGGGGACATCCCAACTAAGAGACCACCCGTCCTCCGAGCAGGAGTCAATACAGTCACCACCTTGGTGGAGAACAAGAAGGCTCAGCTGGTGGTGATTGTCTATGATGTAGACTCCATTGAGCTGGTAGTTTTCCTGCCTGCCCTATGTAGAAAGCTGGGAGTGTCCAACTGCATCATCAAGGCAAAGGCCAGGCTGGCGTGTCTGGTCCGCAGGAAGACACACACCACTGTTGCCTTCACACAGGTTAACTCGGAAGACAAGGGTGTACTGGCTAAGCTGGTGGACGCTATTAGAACCAATTATAATGACAGATATGACGAGATCCATCGCCACTGGGCAGGCAACATCCTGGGTCTTAAGTCTGTGGCTCACATTGCCAAGCCAGAAAAGGCAAAGGCTAAAGAACTCACCATTAAATTGGGTTAAATGTACACTAAGTTTTCTGTACATAAATATAGTTGCAACATAAAAAAAATGAGTAGTTAGCAAGAGTTTGATGTTAAAATTATTTTCCGTTGGTAAATATTTTAAGTCAGGTTTGTTAATGTGACCACAATAAACTTTTCCATTACTATGAGTTTTCTGCAGCTAGTATAATAAAACCTAGGAAACATTAAACAATGCATTTAAAAGTAAGAATGTAAAATTATTTTGACCATATGAACAACATCTTTGTGCATGTGAACAATACTTTTGAGCTCATAAGCATGTACACTTTTATTGCATGCTACTCTGAATGGTAACTGTTTTTAAACTTTGATGAACTTTAATATTATCTCTCTTTTCTAAATACAATTTAAGTTTTAAAACATGCAATATATTTTTAGGGAAAATTTATATCTATTCTTATCTTGCATTAGGAGATGAGTTCCTTCTTACCCTGGACCAGTGTGTTTGTAGGAGTGTGGGACAGTAGACCTTGTCAGAAAAGTGGGTAAAGTCAAATAGACTCAGAAAACTCAGTACTCAGTATTCCCGAGGATGATTGGTGTTTCCTCTACTCCAGACCAGGTTCCTGTTCTGGAACATGTGACCATGGCACCTCATGGAGAAGACTGTGACAATCATTCACATAGGGGCAGCTCCTGAAGCCCCTCCACATTCAGATGAGTCATCACTATGATCTCAGACCAAGCCAATGGGAAGCATATGCTTTTAGACTCCAACCCACCCCCAAATGTATATAAGATCCTGTCTAGAAGGAATAAAGTGTGAGAGTTATTTCATCTAATACTGCCTGAGAGCATCTGTCGTAAAGAGCTGTAGCACTTTGGGAAAAAGAAATTCTCTCCCAAAACGTTCACTACTGGAGGCTGCTCTAGCCACTGTGGCCACTTCCTGCTCCATAGCCCAGACTTTGGCTCCTAGCCCTGTGTCACACTGACTCCAGAGCAGAAGAAATCAGACAGCTCGCCTATATTGAACTGCCCCTCCCTGCTTGTGCCTGCCTACTCCAGTGCAGCCGTGAACTCAGAAGACTGAGTGCCCTCCCTTTCTGAGAGTGCAACTCTTGGGCCCCACTGGCTGGGCCAGAGACCCACAGACTGGCAGTAGAGATGTCTTGCTTTGTCAACAGTGCTTTACTTTCTTGAGTAAAAACATAAATTTAAATTATGAGCCATTTAAAACGGTTGTCATCCTTAAACAACCTCTGTTCTTTCTTCCAAGGAGTCTTTCTAAATAATTTATATATAGTGCAATCTTTTTAACATACTGGATCACTGTTAATGTAACATTGTGTGAATCCTGAAACAAGATCATAAAAAGACCTTAATTCTTGGTCTTACTTCCTGGGTCACAATTCTTGGAGAGGAACCAAATATATATAGTAGAGAGATACTAAAACATCCACAGGGAAGAAGCCAGTGGACAGTAGCTGAAGTTCCCCAGAATAGCCAGCATCTGGTGGCTATTCTGCTGGTTGGCTAGGATTCTTCCACTGTGGGAGAATTTTTGTGCCATCACTCATTAGTGTGGCGATTACAAGTCTCTACCTACAATCTCCCAGAATGCATTAAGCCACTCTTTCCAGAGTAATATCTGATCCCAAGAACTAAGGTAACTCTTGATTACTGCTACTGTAAGCCAGTGCATTTTATGGAAGTTTGCTTTCTGTCAAAAAAAAAAAAAATAGCTATTACATCATGGTGATCTTTCTGTGACCCTAGGTTGGGAAGCATGCTGAGCTATCCCTAAGAAACCCATGAGCATCTCTTCACATATGGCCAATAACTGCCTTTTGAACTAATAATATAGTAATTCTGGAAACCTTTTCTTTGTTCACTGTAGTAATGTTTCCATCACTGATCAGCTCACTTTCTCCCTTGCTTATCACCTCAGCAAGCAATCTGATATGTCCTAGTGATAGATGGAGACAAAAGAATACACATGTTGTGATTGATTTGAAATGTCTTATAAATAAATAAATGAGTAAATAACACATTTGCACAAATGTACAAATTCAAACCTTCACATGTATTGCCAGCATGAATTCTGAAAGATATATTTCTTTCACTTAGTGGTCTGCTGTGTCATGGCTATAGAGCATTATTATATCAGTGGACAATAATTCTCATTTTGACCACCCACAAATAAAATTCTTTGTTTACTGAAATCATGGAGAAAAAAGGAAAAATCTTTAAATTCTACCATGTGAACATAATTTCAAAACTTCATCTTAAAAGCAAATACTGATTCAATAATCAGTGACAAAAAAGAAGCTCGGTGGCTCATGAAAAAGCATTAGAATCAAATGTTTTTAATATTTTTTATAAGGTTGCTAGCTGGAAAGTTTTGTTGCAGGGCATTCTTTCAAAACCAATTTCAACTCATGAGTATTACTCAATAAATTGCTAAAATGAAAGAAATACCTACAGAAATGGGATTTAAATACGATGACTTTAGCTCTATAAGTCAGGGAGCTAACTGAGAAAACAGACACATTTTGGTTATGCAAAATGAAGGCTACTTGAGGAAGCAGGCATTTCCTTGAACCCCCATCAAAGATGCTATTTCTCTGATGTGAACACCTTGTTGTTACTTACAGCCTGCTTGTGAACTTTCATGAAAGGTCAAACTCATATTCATTACTTTAGGAGTATTTTCTATCGAGTCACAAGTTCTGTCAAAAAATATCACTGCTTCTTGCTAGAGTTATTTGCTAAAATGTGCCCTGCAGCATTCATCAAAAACGTTTCTTATACCAAAACTGAAGAAAAGAAAATGACAGCCAAACTTAGGACACTCATATGCCCTTTTGGAAGCCAAGTAAACAGTAATTTCAGCCTTTGCCAGTTCATTCTGCTTTAGAGACTTTTATTGCTTTTACTCAACTCCACCCTGAAGAGCTTGCACAGATTTGTTTCTACAGTTGCTGCATGTACTTCTGAAAAAGTGACTACTCTTAAAATGTTTGAATTCTTTGAACCCAGTGAATATAGAACAATTTTTTGTGTGTGTGGAAAGTCAGCATTAGTCTGAGCCAATACCCATGATATCACATTCTACATAAGACTCAATTCCATTTGTACCAGCCAGAACAAGATACACAGCTACATAATATACTATTAATTGATCAGTGCTAAATCTCTTTCTCTCTGTCTCTCTCTATCTCTGTCTGTCTCTGTCTCTCTGTCTCTTTCTTTCTCTCTTGTGTGTGTGTATGTGTGTGTGTGTGTTCCATGCATACAGAAATATGATTCATTAAGAATGAAATCTAGGGGACCAGGCATACAGGAACTCCACCAGCCCAGTATCTCGGGTTCCTTCAGGTCTGCCTGGGCTGGTGTCCAGAGCAGACCTTGGGCACAACTCTGCAGCCAGTCTCATAACACTCAGAGGAAGCTCCACTCCCAGGTGACCTAACAAGCCCAGGATCACAGGATCCCAGAATCACAGGATCACAGACACAGCTTGACTCTGAGGAGTTCTGACACAACCAGGATCACAGGAAGGACAGGCTCCAGTCAGATTTAGCAAAGGCAGATAGCACTAGAGATATCCAGATGGCAGGGGGAGGGGCAAGTGTAAGAAAATAAACAACACAAACCAAGGTCACTTGGCATCATCAGAACCTAATTCTCCCACCATAGCAAGTCCTGGACACACCATTACACCAGAAAAGGAAGATTCAGATATGAAATCACTTCTCATGTTGATGATACAGGACTTTAAGAAAGATATAAATAGCATGCTCAAAGAAATACAAGAGAACACATGTAAACGGCTAGAAGCCTTTCAAGAGGAAACACAAAAATCCCTTAAAGATCTTCAGGAAAATACAGTCAAGCAGGTGAAGGAAATGAGCAAAACCATCCAGAATCTAAAAATGGAAATAGAAACGATAAAGAAAAGAAGGAGAGACAACCCTGGCCATACAAAACCTAGGAAAGAAATCAGGAATCATAGATGCAAACATCACTAACAGAATACAAGAGATAGAAGAGAGAATCTCAGGGGCAGAAGACAACATAGAAAACATTGACACAACAGTCAAAGAAAATGCAAAAAGCAAAAAGCTCCTAACCCAAAACATCCAGGAAATACAGGACTTAATGAGAAGACCAAACCTAAGGATAATAGGTATAGAAGAGAGTGAAGATTACCAATGTAATGGGTCAGCAAATATCTTCAACAAAATTATAGAAGAAAACTTCCCAAACCTAAAGAAAGAGATGCCCATGAACATACAAGAAGCCTACAGAACCCCAAATAGACTGGACCAGAAAAGAAATTCCTCCCGACACATAATAATAAAAAAACACCAAATGCACTGAACAAAGAACTTTAAAAGCAGTAAGAAAAAAAGTTCAAGTAACATATAAAGGCAGACCTATCAGAGTTACACCAGACTTCTCACCAGAGACTATGAAAGCTAGAAGATCCTGGGCAGATGTCATACAGACCCTACAAGAACACAAATGTCAGCCCAGGCTACTATACCCAGCAAAACTCACAATTACCATAGATGGAGAAAACAAGATATTCCATGGCAAAACAAAATTTACACAATATCTTTCTACAAATCCAGCCCTACAAAAGATAATAGGTGGAAAACATCAACATAAGGAGCAAAACTACACCCCAGAAGAGGCAAGAAGTTAGTCTTTCAACAAATCCACACAAACCTAATTCCACCTCTTACAACAAAAACAACAGGATGTGACAATTACATTTTCTTAATATATTAATATGAAAATTAATATTACCAACATATCCTAATCCATTGAAATCCAATAATATGAGGAA
>JADRCD010219870.1:0-2500 GCA_019843815.1 Montemys delectorum
TGTGTCTTCACACTCATAGAGAAAGCGTTTTATCCACCAAGCCTTCTCCCCAGCTCAGCATTGCAATCAGGTTCAACTCTTCTCATCCATCTCTGAAGACCTATTTTCCAAAACTTTGACAGAGAAAAGCTCATTCTCCAGCTATGCGACATTAAAAGAGACGTCATTCTGGACCTCATGCGTGCAGGCACACACATGAATCTGTTTCCCACTCAAACTTCCACAAATACCTGAATTTTTATTAAAAAAAAAGTTACAAGAATGAAAGTGCCAACTGAATTTCAAGTTCAGTGGTTTACAGCCTTGGAAAGACACTATTAATACAATTTCCCCAAGCAGAAAAGCAATATATGTGAGCCTTCCAGTGCTTGAGAAGTTGAGAGGAGGGCAAGAAGTAACACGATCCCTGCTGGAGCAGATCTGCCTGCCTGATGCTGGAGGAATTTAGATTTGAGAAGTGTTCTTTCTGTCCTATTGAGATCTTCATTGACTTGTATAAAAATACTACTTTCGATCTCAAATCCCCACTGGCATCTTTATATAAGCACAGAAAATGCTACTGGGCTTTGGAGATTTCATTTAATGAAGGAAAAGTATTTCTATTAAAGAGTATAATTTTTTTCTCTCTCTCTCAACACAGCATCTTCAGAGGAGCCAAGGAAACTGAATTGTTCTGAGCTCTGAGAGAATGAATCAGCCTATGCTTTGCACAGCACAGGGGGTGGATGAGCAGACTGCAGACAGTGAGAATCACAGTAGCCAGAAAGGCAAAGGTCCAGAAGAGACAGAAGCAGGAAGAATGCCAGAAAATCCAGTCGCCGTGCCCCTGACTTTCCAGGTCAAGAGCGCAATTTTGCTCACTGGGGAGTTATTTCTGTTTCCCCTGCCCCTAACACTGCCTGGTCCCTTCCCTATGTACTACAGCAGTTTGTGAGACTCTCCTGCCTCCTGCGATCCATTCCTAAGATGATGGATGTTCTGGCTGCCCAGGCCACCGTGGGGGTTGGGTGGGGGCTTGCTTTGAATAAGCAGGGGCTAACCAGGCTTCTGTCTTTCCCCATGCAGTGGTCTCCTGGTCACCTCCCACTTGTACTTCTTTCTTTTCTCTTCTCTGCTGTTTGTGGTTCTGTTAAGAACATTAGCTGTATTAGAACAGGGGGGGTTGCCTTTTTTAGCTGCTGTGAACCCAAGTACAAAACAGCAGCATCATAGCACATGCCGACTCCATGTTGATGGAGTTAGCAGATTATAGCTAAAGGTTGTTGAATGGAATGAGTTGGGGAGAGGCAGAACCAAGAGATCTCATTGGTTGGAGAGAGAGCAAATCATCGGAGGATAACATGTAGCTAGCTGATGGGTAAGAAGAAGAGCCAGGCCCTAGAAAGTCCAAGAGTGGTGTAGCCTGAGTTCTTCCCTGGCCCTAGGCTCTCAGTTAACTCTAAGGAGGTAAATCTATGACTGGAAGGGGAGAGTATAAGAAAACCTTTAGTGTAGCCATGTCTGATATCTAATGCGGCTCAATCCTTCCCCAGCTATATGGAAACTGTAAGAACATGCCTTTTGGGTACCTCTGTCTCTTCTCCAGTAAGATGAGAGTAATAGTAATATGCATGCTATTGTGTATTGTGAGAGCTAAATTGGCTAAAATTCCAAAAACCAAAAGTGCTTGTGGCATGGTAAGCCCTCAGTGAGCCTTGGCTGTCGGCAGGCATTTCTTGAGCTCCTAAACATTCCCAGCCTGGGAAAGTTGCCCCCACGCCATCCATCACTGAGCCCCAGTCTCCCTTCACTCCTCAGCAATCCCTGAAGTAGCAATTTCCAGCAGGAGAATAGTCATTTGCTCCCCCGCTCCACCCCTTTCTCTTTTGGTGACTCTGAGTTTATGGAGCAGAAGCTGTCTTCTCCTTTATCTTCTTCTGGCATTCATTTCCTTTGTCTGAGACAGAGAAGGGCATTTTGACACCGTTGTTTTGATGTGAGAGTTTTGAAATGACTACATTTAAATGTATAATTTGTTTTTGAAAATTACCAGATACTGTGTGAAACAGACCCTCACACCTTCATCCTGCCAATCCCTCACTGTCCTAGTCTTCTGCATTTCCGGCCCTGATCTATAGCCTGCCATAGAGGAGTTCTGGGCCCTCCCTTCTTCTCTCCCTCCTGAGCCCCTGTGGCAGAAAGAGAGATGGGGGAGGTCTTGCTAGGACAAGAAAAGCTGGCCTGAAATGTCTCCTTGGCATATTATTTGGTAATGATTTTTTTTTTTAAGCCAACAATGTAATGGTTTGTTTTCTCAGCTGTGTCAAAATGTCCCTGTATCAAAATAGCTATGCTGGAGCAGCTGCTTCAGTGTGGCTGAAACAAAAGGCCCGTGTTGGTAGGATATGAACTTTGCGCAAGAAACCACCTGGCACGTGGCAAACCTAAATCACATTTCTAGTGCACAGCAGTGGGGGTTGATTAATAAGCAATCAGCTGCACTTGATGCCAACTCTCTCTG
>JADRCD010219870.1:7500-26439 GCA_019843815.1 Montemys delectorum
TTTGAACAGACAAGAATGCTTGCTGGACAGATGCCTAGCTGGCCTCCGTTCTGGGTGGGATAATAAGACCTGGGGTTATCAGCCAGTGACTCCCACACCTGTACACAACCTCCTGGCGGGCACACTGACATAGCAGATTCTCGGTCCCCACTCTAGACCCATGGAGTCAGACTCTCAAGCAAAGATCTTGTAACTCTGTAATTTTGAAACTGGTGCCCCAGGTGCTTCTTATGATAAGGATGTGGCGACCTCTGGCTTAGGATATGAACAGTGCTTTCCTTGCTGGAGCATCTAGAATAAGGTTTGGCTGCAACAAGCTACTTTGCTACTCTTTCATTTCCATATCTATGTATCGGGACCAGGAATCCCACAGAGCCATGCTACCCTGGTGGAAGTGAGATGAGTGTATTCTCTGAGCAGACAGAGCCTGGCATTAATTGGATCTGAATGCTCCTTGGAAGTGTGTGCAAGGTACTGTCCTCACAACCAGTTACTGAAAAATATCTAGAAACCCATCTTCCTGTTGTTAACTATTGGTTCACAGATAGTGACATCAGTCCCCAGATGTTCTGGCCTACAAGGCGGAACATCAGAGGAGTAGGCTCTATCACCTCTCTGGATGGAGTACTTCTCGGGTCCTCCATAAACACTGGATCAAGTCCTGGATTGAATGTATCCAGGGTCTTCTGTAAACACTGGATGCTAGGACATAGATACCCCTGGGTAAGATCCATCAAGAAAAGCCATGGAGGCAACTTATAGAGCTCTTGATGTAGCAAGCTTGTCTTTCAGACTTCCATCTCTCCTCGGGGATCTTTTTGAGGAGCTATCTTCTAACTCCCTCCCTCCTATAGCCTTCCCAAGGCTGCCAAGAGAGGATAACCTCAGAAGTAGGAACAGCTAGCTGGTCAGGAGACTGGGTGAGAGATGGGCCATCACATATGGTACCCGGGCTGGTTAGCCCAGGTACCCTTTTAGGAAGAGATGATAGGGTACAGGTACTTGAATAAAACATAATGCAAAGACTGGTGAGCATGGCT
The DNA here is from genome assembly GCA_019843815.1 of Montemys delectorum. NCBI lineage: Eukaryota > Metazoa > Chordata > Mammalia > Rodentia > Muridae > Montemys > Montemys delectorum. The sequence continues at coordinate 8,541 of JADRCD010219870.1, forward strand.
GTCTTCTGTCTGAAGAGGAAACAGCTGCCAGCCTCTAGAGCTAGGAGACCATAGGTTTCTGCCATTTCAGCCCCTTGGACAGAGTATCTTTTCATTGTACCTGAACAAACTAATCTGTAGAAGCAGAGGTGAAGGCACTGATACCGTGCTTCTTCTCCAGCTCTTATGTAATTTTCAAATTCATAAAAGAAATGGGCAGTGTGTCTCATGAGCTCCTCCAGGGAGATGCTAGACTAACAGCATGCCTGATATTGTACTAAATGTCTGGTTTGTGTTACCCTCTTACTGTGCCGCTTTGCAAATTCAGCTAGCTCTGTACCCACATTGAACCTCCGTTTTATTGCCTAGGAAATGTGAACCACAACCTTTTTTTGTCTCTCATTTAAAAAAACTGCCTGCAAGCAGCAAGGTAAGAGATGAGAAGATTAAGAGAAGGCATGGAGCGGGAGCAGATGAGAATAACCCCAGGATCCAGGCAAGGCTGGATGTTGTCCTTAAAGGCTGCTGGAAAGCTGAGAAGTGCAGAACACTGCCAACAATGGGTTTAGGCACAGGCTGGGTCTAGGCTCTAGGGATGCCCCTTCTGTCTAAACTTAGATACAACATTCAACTCCAGCATCCTAGCTGTGAAACAAGGAGAGTGGCAGGTGTGATGGAGGATGATACTAATGTTTTGTATTCACTCAACCAAGTTTCAAGTGATTCTGTGAACTTGTTCAATTCAATGAATTCCCCCCACCAGCTGTCAGTGGTTCGTGGGAGGGCAGGTGCCAGTGAGTCCATTCCAGCTCTGAAAAGAAGGTAGGCTTCTCTCTTGTCAAAATCTCATCCTGATGCTTACACTGAGGTCTTCTAAAATCCTCATGAAGAGAACCTGGAGATTGGACCCTTTGCTACCATGCAGCAGCCTCTAGCTCCCCACTGTGTGATCCATACAGTCTCATTCTAAATGACATTTGGCCTCTGGCTTCACCATGTTGTCCTTGTATCTCAGAACCAGAATAAAATAGAGTACTTGTATACTACAAAAATTGCCCTGAAGATTTATTTGTTTATTTATTCCTTCCTCTCTCTCTCTCTGTCTCTCTCTGTCTCTCTCTGTCTCTCTCTGTCTCTCTCTCTCTCTCTCTCTCTCTTTCTTCTTCTTCTTCTTCTTCTTCTTCTTCTTCTTCTTCTTCTTCTTCTTCTTCTTCTTCTTCTTCTTCTTTTTTTTTTTTGGAGACAGGGTTTCTCTGTGTAGCCCTGGCTGTCCTGGAACTCACTCTGTAGACCAGGCTGGCCTTACCCTGAAGATTTCTTTTCAATAACTTCTATCCAGAAGATGTTGGGCACAAGACTGGCCCTCACAGCAGGTCTTGGTAGAGAGATGGACTTGCTGTGCTTGGGGACCTCTAACTCTGTGTCCTCTATCTCCACTAACAAACTAACACCCAGTTGTCAAGACTTGAACTCTATTCAAAGGTGAAATTTGAGCCTTGTGAAAAGCCATGGAGCATTAGCTCTGTAATTACGCATCAGTAAAGACAGTTGGTTTGTTACAAAGCACACAGAATGCAGCCACTTTCTTTGCTGGGTGGAGAGAATGGATAGGGAAGATGCCCTAACTGGTCCCTCTGCTTTCAAGGCAACCTTTAGGTTTCGAAAATATAAATAGGACATAATCATTAGCATTCTAACAACAACCTCCAGAATGTTCCCAGGAAAGTAGCAAAACTCTTTGGCCACTCAAAAACCAGCAGCATAGAGACCAATGGGTAGGTAGTTCTAAGGGCCTGGTTTCCACACCTTAAAAGGATTAGGACATGATGGGGAATTTTCCTTCTCCTGTGGAAGAGCTGTCACTTCTTGTGACCATAGTTAAGACTCCTGGGTTGTGCCCAGCCTGGGCTGATTGGAACACTGCAGCTCATAGTGTGATGGGACACTGGTCAAGACCAGGTTTGCCAAACGAGGAGAGAAGAAGATCTGAGCACTGTCCCATTGTCAGAGCCGACCACTCACCTATCTTTGGTCTGACTTGAGATATAAATGAAACCTGTGCTGCCTTGGCTTTTAGACAAAGGCTTATTTCAGCTGTAGTTCACACTAAAAGTGACTGACAATACACAGCCAATTAGAAACCTGCTTGCTTGGGTGTCTCTGGTCCTGGAGAGGGAGGGACAAGAACCCTGACGCCAGCACCATTCCTGCCTAATGCCATAAAAGGCAAAATTCAAGGACTAGCTGAAGACGATGGCCTGAAGGCTCATCCTGAGTGAATCCAGGCACAGAGACTGCCCTTTCAACAGGGCCAACCCAAAGAGGTACTTGGGAAATAAATCAACCGAAAGGAAATAGAGGACTCAGAAAACGATTTCATCCAGACTGCAGGATATCTTACCCCCAGAGCATAATCCACGCAGACCTTCACCCAGAGTCCACAGACTCCTCCTGGGAGTCTCCGTATGGGTACCTGCTGTGTGAAAGCCCCAGCCAGCAGTGAGGACTCAGCTTCAGCCCTGCTTCCTGTGTGAAGGTCTAGTGACCCCGGGGATGTGGAGGCAAGTGCTGCTGCAGCAGGCTAAGCACTCAGATTGGTATGGCTGGCAAGTGAGGGGCAGAGGCTACAGCACTACTGAGGCTGCCTCCATTTTGCTAGAAATATTAGAGGTGATATTTTTTACACGACATCACTGATTTGTGTTAGAAACATTTTTTTCCCACCACCCCATGGCCCCCAAAAACAAAGAGAAAGAGAAGAGAGCAGAGGAGAAGAAAAGGGAAGAGAATGGAGTGGAGGAGAGAGGAATGAAGAGAGAGGAGAGAGGAGAGGAGCCAAAAGATACAGCCCAAAGACAGCTATCTTTGACTCTGGTTTCTGCCCTGAATGCTTGAGTCCCGAAAGCCTTTAAGAAGATGCTTCTGTCATGTCACGTGTGCAACTGCAACTCACGCTCTGGAACTCAGTTGTCCCTTCTTTAGACAAACAAGAAGGAAGGGTGATCAGAGTCTTTGATCTGTGGCATTCCAGAAGTCCTGACTCCAAACCCAGCTGTGTTCACCAGCGGCATCTATATGGCATGCCATAGACAGTGGGTCGTGGTTGCCCTGCCACTTCCCTGTATTATTGGCTGTGTAACCTTTGGAGAGTCGTTTTACCTCGCGAAGTCTACTCCTGTCTTTAATTTTTTGAAATAAGACCTAAAAATTAGATCATTGGAGGGACGGGCAGACTTAGCCACTGAGATGACATCTCAGGTACCAAGGCCAGGATTTGGTATTCCGGGAGGGGCAGCAGGGAAATAAAAACCTGATACCAAAAAAAAAAAAAAAAAAAATACATAGCTAAGTCTTCCTCCAGTGACATGAAATGACTTCCTGCCTCATCCTCTGGGTCGTGAAGGCAACTGGCACAACTAAGTTTGTGATGCAATGGCCTTTGGACTCCACATGTTTTGCCATTCAGTATGTCATCTCAGAATCTCTAATCCCGGCATGCTGTTATATCTCCATTTGAGAGATGGGGAACTTGAGGTATAGTGAGATTGCCCAATCTTGCTTCATTAAATCTTCCCAAAATCTTGGTGAGGTAGACATTGCCATCTCCATTCTACAGATGACAGGACCGAGGCTCAGAAAGGGGTGGTCACATAGCTTGTTGTCATCCAGATCATATCTCTTCATTCTTGAAGTCTTAGCTAGCTGTCTCCCCATCATTATTTGTATGGTTCCCTCCCTCTCACCAGGCTTTTGCACACTTAGACAGGGTTCTTCACTGAAGTAAGATCACACTCTGCCTCCCTCTCTATATTCATCCTCTGTGTTCACTGTCTTGCTTAACCACATTTGGACCATTGTCTAGCAGACCACATGAGAGTCTGCTGAATAGGACACATACCTCTGGATCACCATCTTCTAGAACAGAACACGATGTCTTGCATGGAGCACATGCTAAACAAAAAATGCCTTAATGAATAGAAGGAAAAAAGAAGGGGAAAGAGGGAGGAGGAAGGGAATACAAGATAGGCAGGTCTAGCTTTTTCTATCAAGACAGTGCCTGTGGAGTTCTGATATAGGGTGCGGTCTTACATGCATGCTTCTCTGGTAAGCATGGCCTCTAAAGTATCAAGCTGATTGCTTCCCCATAGCAGAATCATCTTCCTGATCTTTCTAATTCCCTCTAGCTGCACAATGAATATGCTTAATGTAGAAGCCTCCATTGTTGATGCCTGGCTTTAACTTTAAGGCCATTCTGAGAGTATCTGCCTTAGCTCACCCAGGAGACCCTTCCAGAAGGACGGGTCGCTTTCTGTCTATCTGTAGCTATCAGGCTACAGGTATATTTATACATGGAATTCTCCCACTTAGCTTAGCTGTCATGTATGGAGAGGGAAGTCACAGAGAGAACAGGGCCAATGCAGGGTGGGTGGGGGGCAAGAGATAGTGCAGGGCAGAAGACAATGCAGGAAGATCATGGAAAGGACAATTGGAGGTAAGGGACACTTGGGGAGACAGAGAGGCCAATAGAGCAAATGTGGAAAGACTGAGAGAGGGTGACAACACGGAGAAGGTGCTGAGAAGGAGGAAGGCCGGAGGTGCTTCAACATTAAAAGGGTCCAGAGACTGAGGCTTGGGCCAGAGAAGTTTGCTGCTGGCAAGAACCTGGCCTATCATGTAGAACCCACAGTGGGCTAAGTCCTATCTCAGATCTTGACTTTTTAGAGGTATCAAAGGGATAACCTAGTTTCTTGGAAAAGGGGAGAGGCCATCCTGTCAATAAAAGTTCACTGGAATGGAGATTGTAGCTGGGGCAATGATTCCTTGTGAAAATCGCCACAGACTAGAGGCTGAAATGTAAATCATCTGATTAGCTGTTGTGTGACCCTGCCTTCACCTCTCAGAACCTCCCTGTCCTCATTCGATTTGTTCTCTCTATCCTTAGTCTATAGCACTTTCAGCATGAGGAATTGTTGGGCCTTGCCAAAGGCCATTTCTACATCTAATGATATGATTCTGTGAGTTCCGTTCTTGAGTCCATTTACTTGGTGGGTTACATGCCTTGATTTACATAAGTATGAAGACAATTTGATTGTGTCAAATGATATTGGGGTACACAGGAGGTGGAAATATTTAAGTAGGTGTAAGGGTAATGGGATTGGGGAGATGAAGAAGTGGGGAGGAAGGATTAACCAAAACAAAAAGTGTATTAAAAAACAAACAAACAAGCATATGGGTGGGAATCTACTACTCTTTAGACCAATTAAAAGTGGGTTTTTTAAAGATTTAGAAATGAGATGTTCTTCATAGCAGGATATATTTCTCCTATAATATCTTGTTTATTAAATGAGACTCCTAGAGCCAGTTGTGGGTACCACTACTTTGGTGACTTAATAGACAGGCATCAAAGCCCTAAGTACATTACAGGCAGGGTCTTGCCATTCCTTCTAGTTGCCCACCAGAACTAAATTACCAGACCCCTATTGCTGAGATAGCTCACACATTTGTTGAAAGGTACAGAGAAACTAAGCTGGACCTGAACTAGAAGCTTTCTTCCTTGTGACTAGCTCACATGCTAACCTATCAAGCAAAATGAGTCCACTGATGTAATTATAATGGCCTGACTATTGTGGAACCAACAAACTGCTTTCTGATTTGATTTGAGCCCCTTTCCATAGGACAGAATTCATCCTGGTGCTGAAAACATGCTCAAAAATTTAGAGGTGATGTGCCGTAGAGGAGAACTTACTACTGTTTTTGTTGTTGGTGATAATGTTGCTGTTTTATTTTGTTTTATCTAAATTGACATGGTGCAAAATGGCCTTGTAAATATTTATGTTTTTACCTACAGAGAAAGGCTAGTCTCAGCCTTAATCAGAGAAACTACTCTTTGCTGTGAGCTCAGAGACTCATGGCGATTCAAGATGATAAGAGTAAGTGATCATTGAGTACTTAGCCTTAAACAGGGCATTTATTCTACCCCCTGCAAGGTTCAGGGAACATCCTAGAGAGGGGGCCAGAAAGAATATGAGAACTGGAAGATAGGGAGAGGTGCTGTGAGATATTATGTCTAGAGCATGACGCTGCCATGGTAATCCTGATCTTACAGCAGCTCCATCCTCCTTTCTGAGTCTTCCCAAGTCTGGGTATGTCAATAGTTAATCATGGATGGGAAGAAGCCCATGAGGCCATATTCCTTGCTAAACTATCAGCGGTTGCGTACTCTAGAGGAGAGGCAGTCACTGCCTACAGTTGTATAATCACTGGTGAGCCCCACCAGGCGCTAGTGTAGTTCCAAGATCATGGTCACAAAGATGACCCTGGTGGGCCATAAAACAAAGACAAAAAGGCAGGAGCATGGAAAAGCAACTGAAGGTAGGGAGCATTGACAGGGGTGGGGAGGGGATAAGAGTGCATTGGGGTACGATCAAAGAGAATACATCATCTATATTCAGAATATATCATATGTATATGTATAACATATATGTATATGTACATGTATGAAATAGCCAAGAGTGAGGAGCTTAATGATGGATCAAATAAAGAATTTTCTACTCCAGTTGCTATTGCCTTCTTAGTGAAAGCTTGAGAAAAAAAGAAAAGAGGAATTAGGAATACACCAGGAAGGAGCTGAGACACCCAGGACCAAATTCCTGGTACTACAGCACAGCTGCAGTCACAGAAAGATGGGAGATTTCAGAAAGAATAAAGCAAAACCCAGGCCAGTCCAATTAGTGATGAGCTTCAAGAGGCTCTGGCAGACTCCAGAGCCAATATGGGGGTGGCATGCTGCGAAGCTTGGAAGTCTGCCATCCCAGCCTCCCACTGGGACGTTCAGGTAATGCCGAGGGAGTTAGAAAGTCTTTGCATGGTTGTCTGTCAAGTCACCCACATGGAGAACATCACAGTAGACAGGAGAAGTCTGGGAAAGGCTGCGTGGGCTGGCCACCCACCCATGGAAACATAAGGGGAAAAACACTGTTTAGCAACACAGCTATCACCCTCTCCCCAGGGAGAGATGTATCCAAGGGACAGCCCTACCCATGACATTGACACTAGGCAGCTCAGGACTTGGGCTGCCGTTACTATGTAACTGACCCCCAAAAGCCTCAAGGGGTTATCTGGGCTGTGAAATGTGCTGGTGTGGTACAGTGCTCCGCACAGGTAGACATCAGGCACAGGTTAGTGACTACCTCCTTGGATTTGCTCCCTCCTTTTCTCTATTCCCCTTCGCTTTGCCTGCATGGAAAACAGGCTAGGGAGGATTGTAGCATTCTTGCCAGGAAGTCGTCCAAACTCCGAGTAACAGCTGATGCTCTTGATGTGTTTCCCTGCAAGCCAGGACCCTTGGAGGTCTTACCTCTACTTGCTTACGTCATCCCTGTAACCCTGAGAGGTGTGAACTCTCATTAACTTGTCCTGTGGTCACAGAGCTGATGAGAGGAAGAAGCAAGGCCCCGGTCGCTTCAGGGTTCTCACTACCAAACACAACCCAGCAGAGATACCAATGCACCTATTCCTTCGTTTGTCTGTAGCTCTTGGCTTCTCTAATTCTTCTGTTTAATCTTCCTATCAGCTCATCTGACCCAGGGCTAGGTAGAGGTTAGATGCATGTATTAATTATTTTTCTTGTCTTTGCAATAAAATACCGGGAAGTAGTTGGGAGGAAGGAATTATTTTGACTCATAGTTTGAGACTGTACAGTCCACTGCGGAGCAGAAGGCATGGCAGCAGAGGCAGCTTAGCCGTGGGGGTGTGGGAGCTGATTCATTATGGCATCAATCAGGAAACAGAGAGGGCTAGAGGCAGGGCTGGACCCCAGTGGTAACTCTGGTGCACGCAGTTTTTAACCAGCTGTGTGTACAAATGAATTCCTTTCAAGGGTCCTTTTCCTTGACCATAAAATTGATTGGCCGTCATGCCTTTCTCCTCAGACTGTCAGAGATGCTCACTGAGATGATCCATGGAGTTCTGGTGTTGTGGGATCTGGGGAGGGATGGAACCCTTCTTAGTTCTTGGTGAGCTTTACCAGGGGTGCTAGACAACCAATAATCACCAAACGCACCCTGAGTCGGTTACTTTCAAGTTCCTTGTCTCATGTCTAAGAAGGGTGAGAAACATGGACAACAGTGTGCAAGGCAGACAGAACTTAAATAAGGAAAACTGAGAAAGAACTGAGAGCAGTGGAAGGAGTCCCATGGAAGGATTGTGGACGTGCTGCTGTGCCGTGCCTCGTGGCCTTTATGAGCCTGACGGAGAGAACTGATAGAGACTTGGGTAATCATTATTGACATGGGTCATGTTTTAGCACATCACAGACCAAGTCAGTGAGGAATCTGTGTGCTCATGCCTGCCCCATGACCCAGCTGTAGAGGTGAACACTGCCACTCATCCTGTCGGTGGAGTATAATACTCTATATAACCAGCTCATGGTCCACCATGAGCCTGACTTCTGGGAGGTAACTCCTGTCTCACTGGCACTTTACACAGTAGGGGTTTGAGGGTTGTTGATGGGAGGTGGCCGCATCTACTTGAAATGGTCTTTCCTTTCATGTCCCACCTTCCCCAGCATCATTTTGCCTTGTCCATTCAACCAACATCCATCAGTTAACACTCTGTGCCAGGCATTAGGAGCCCAAATGGAGACCATGATGATAAAGATGTCTGTCATCTATCGCTTTCTCTCGCAACTTCCCTGACCCTTATTTGGACCCCACAACACCATCCTACAGACGCCATTTGTCCCACAACTTCATAGCCATTAGCAGACTGTCCTGTCTCTATGGCTTGTTAATCGGAAGAAATCTCACTTGGTTATTCTCGCTTCTCTCTGGCTACGGCTCTTCCCTATCCCATTCAATCGTCTTCGTTCAACAATTACACCACCAAAGATTTAGAAGGAAAGAGGCTATTCTCCCCAGAGCCCATGATTATGTCACTTGCAGACTACAGAACTCTATGGTGGCAGGTCACCAAGACTCTACACTTCCAGGTTCCTGACCTAGAGAAAATCCCTTGCTATAAGGTGTCTGTGTTAATTCTTCCACATTCCCAGAGACACAGGGAACCCTGGTATTTTTTCCAATTGCATTCTCCCAGTTGCTAAGGAATGCTCACATCAGACTAATCACCTTCTAAACAAATGGTATAGATGGGCAGGGTGGGGGCTGACCTGGCTGCACAAGCTGGTGTTTTCAATTTAGAGGCCATGCATTATTTACACTGCCATTATTCCCCTCGATTTGACTTCACGCTTTAGCCCTAATTTCAGTATAATCAAAGCCAATGAATATTTAATCAGGATTGCTTCCAGAAATTGAGTAATGCCATTAACATAATGGCCCCCAACTTCAAAGCTGCTTTCCTTCAAATGCCTCTGACTTACACCTTTCCACATCGCCCTCCAGGTACCCAGCTATATTTCAGAATGGAAGGGAGCTCCGAGTCCAGATCTGTGATAAACTTTCTCCAAGCACCAGAAAAAAAAAAAAAAAAAAAATGGCCAGCACATCGCAGAACTGTGCTGGTCCTAGTGAAAGAGACTCAACCAAATTCTACAGGTGAACTCCTTTTTAAGGTACCTCCTTTTAGAAAAGCAGCAATGTCTCTGGGAAACTGCGTTACACTCTGGGTGTAGATATGCCAGGACTCTTCACTGAACAAGCCATTCAGCTTTAGTAGGCTAGCATGAAAGGCAAGGACCTCCCCAGGCCTACGCTGGACTAGGCCAGGAGTGTTAGAATGATCGTGCCTTGTGCTGCCACCTGCTGGTAGCTTCCACCACGATGCTTCCAGAAGTCACTCTGAAGGTGTGGCTGGGGACCCAGAAAGAAAATCATGTTTGTTTTAGGACCTAGCCAGGTATCTAGACAGAAATTTTAGAATGTGGGCATTATCATTTCTCACAGGGAGAGTGAAACTAACAGAGTGTGGCAGTGTAACTGTCAGAGAAGGCAAGATGAGGTTTAGCTCACATCTCCTAATCCTGGTCCAGAGATTTTTTTTTTCTAGTGTTCCAAACACTGCTATAAATAAATGAATCTCTAACTAAGGGAGTTTAATACTGACCAGACAGATAAAAGGACCACTTGGAGGTTTTGAGCAGTTTTCTTGTAAGCCAGAAATTACACACATGTAATCATTCACTCACTCCATTCATTTCTGAGGCTGGATATACCCCCCTAAGAGTGAAAAATTACAGCACTGATAGAAATATGACAAAGAACCTGAAGGATTTTAACCCATGTGGAGAACCATCTTGGGACTGGGTTAATACGGAAGGCTGCAACCTCACGGTCTGTTGGAAACAATGGATGCATACAACACAAAGCACAAAGGACTTATCCAGTTTACAGCTCCTTAGCCACAGCCAGAGCCTAATTCTGGTCACCTCTGGATCCCTGAGCTCAAGCTCATCCCTAACCTTGAATCCAGTTACCAAATGAGCCCCTTCAGAATGACTGCTGGGATTGGGCCCTATCTCTACGTAGCCTGAGATAGCCTGTACTCTGGTTTGGCTTTTCCACTCCTGTACCCCAGGCTATTTAGGCTAATTTAGGGGTGTCCTTGGTTGGGCCCTGGGCAGAGAATGGCCACTGGGCTTGAGGCCACTTTAAGGGAAGCTGATGGAATAAAGCTCAGAGAAGCATGAAGCATCGGTAAGATGGCCTGAGCTGAGCAGGTAGGCTGTGATAAACACAGGGAGGGAGTGACCAGGAGGTAAGGCAAGAGAAGCTATTGGGGTACAGTGGGGAGAAGCTCAGAGTGCACAGACTGCCCTTAGCTAGCCCTGTGCTTCCCACCCCAAGGCAAAAGAAACCACCCAAAGATACTTACCATATTGACTGCAGAGACCAGACCGAAGCAGACACTGGTCCTGTCCCCAGCCCCATCCTTCCCCTGTCCCGCTGCACTAGGTTCCTCCACTGCTTGAATACCTAAGGTTAGATCCAGTGGCATTTCTGTCCTTTAGTTCTGTCCAGTTCACAGCATCCCTGTGTGTTGTGAGCCACGGGTTCTTACCTCCTTTCACAAGGAGGGAAATGAAAGCTTTCTTACGAGGGAAGCTTTGTCTAGGAGGAGGGCCTGGAACTGAGCAGGATCCTGGCTTCAAATCTCTCCTACTATGTCTGGCATCGTGCCAGGCGCCCTCACCCTACTCTCAGAACAGCTAGGCCTTGTTGTTATCTCTGTTCTGTGGAGGAGAATGCTAAAGCTCAGAGACACTTAGTCACTAACCCAAAGTCACAGAGCAAGTATGTACAGAGGAGAACAATACTGGAATGTAAGTCTAGCTGATCCCAGAACCCTGGCAGCTCATGAGAGCTGGTCTTGCTTCTTTGCATTTTGAAGGTAGGATAATTCATTTTGCTGCCACGGGAAGGGAAGGGAGGATTCTGCTGACCACACTGTCTTTTTCTCCACACCCAGGTTCTTCTCGTCACTTAAACCTGACTCCAGAAAGATGTTACTTATCTGAAGCTAGACTCACTGTCTTGACAATGCAGACTTGGCCTCATTTCTGCCTGTGTTATTTAGAGCTCAGCATAAGACTGGGGCTTTGGGATCAGGCAGAAGGCATTTGCTTCCTGGATGGCTTCTTACTGTTCTATAAGCTTAGGCATGAACGAGCCCTCTGGACACTGCAGTTCTGTTTTCCACAAGAGGGGAAGAATGGTGCCTACTCTGCAAAGATGCTGGAAGAATACAAAATAGCAGCACGAGGCTCGAACTCAATTAATCATTGCCTGACAATTGCTTTTCACATTTATCTTGTGTCTCTCTCTGTACCAGGTGCTGTTTGCTGTCACACTCAGGCTCCATCAGCCTCCCTCAGAGCAACACAATGCCTACCTGCTAGCACTGAGTGCAACTGAGGCTGCCCTCTGACCTTTAGAACCATTCTGCCCCACTCCTCAACTCTCTTCCTTCCCCCACAGGACTTAGACAAGGCAGGAAGGGAAGGATGCAGAAGTTATCACTTCTGCACAGGAGGGGGCGCTGCTCCCTGGTCCTAACCTTAACTCAAGTATCAGCTTCATTTTGTGTTGCAATTTCTTTATTTGTAAACAGGGGAGAATAATCCCCATCCTTCTAGTGTCTAGGCTGCTTCTAGTGTCAAATTGGCTGATAGGCATTCCATCGCTCTCAAACTGTGACTATGTTGCAGGGTTTACCATGACCAATGGCATCTGCTTTCAAAATAGCATCCTACTCTCTGCCCTGTACGTGCTGGTTTACCTTAACGCTGACCATATTTTGAGTATCCAGTAGATGGCAGTTCCTATACTGGGTTAGCAGTAAAATAATCTGAAACTACTAGAAGAAGCAGACATGAATGAATGAATGAATGAATGAGTAAGAAACATGCAAAATTACCCTTCATTGAAACATCTGGATGTTGGTATGGTAGTTGGCTAGTAAAACTTAGCATAGCACCTTCTATCTTTCTATGGGAAGTCCCATGAAGACACATGAAATAATAAAAGCTGACAACAGTGCTACATATCTTACTTAAGAATGGGGCAATTTTATATCTGCTCCTACAGCAGATTGTGTGAAAACCCTTCACTTTCTGTAATACTGCTTCTGAATGTAGGATGTGCTGAGTAGGGAAGTGGGAGTCGCTGCCGAGGACCTGCCTTTGAGCTGCAGAGCTCCTGTCCTTCTGCTCTAGGTCTCTGCTGCTCTCTTGTCTTCTTGAGCCTCTACCGAGAAACAGATCTGAGCTGTGGCCTCAACAGGAAGCAGAGGGTGGCTAGTATCCATGAGCACAGAGACCATTAAAGAAAGGCCTTGTGAATATAAGACAGGAAATGCTTGGAAGAAGTGTTTGCTGGGGAAAGGAGAGTCTATAGACCTTCTTGAGCCAAGGAAGGCATATAAGCTGTGTGAAAAAGTCAACTTCAGGAGTGCGGTGGAGTGGTGGTAAGTCATCCTCTTAGCAGATCTGGGGGACATCAACTTGGACTTTAGGTCTGACCCTGGAAGACCACACCCCTGGATAAGGAAGGGTGTCTGCTGCATTCCTGAGTTCTCCAATTGCAGTTGTCAAGTCTTCTAGCGACTGCTCTATTCAAAGATGACTAAGCGAAGGAAAATATAGCCTACAACTTAATCCAAGAGAAAATAATAAAGACATGGTTTTGGATAGGATATAACAAAAGGACAGATCATCTTGAGAGTCTGAGGGAAGAGAAGCTTTGAAAAGAGATTGAGAACATGTCAGAGAGTTTAGAAAGCTCAGGAGGAGTTAGACCAGATAGTTATGCATCCAGGGAATAAGGTAAGATGGCAGAGAATGGGATGTTAGAGGCAAAGACACAGAGAAAGGGCACTGATGAAAGAGCCAATGTGCTGAATTAGTATAGAACCAAGACCTAGCTAAATTCCCAGCAGGAGATGAAGGAGGAACAGAACTGATACTGTAGAAGAATACTTTCCCACGCCAGGAGAGGAAGACAGATTTGAAGGAATATAGGGAAAAGTTCAGAAAGTAGAATAAGAAAGAAAAAAATATGACAGGAAAAGACAAGTATGGATTCTAAGAGCTAAAAGGAGACACAATGACAATGAAAAGCACAGATATGACATGTGACAGAGGAAAATGTTCTGAGCCGAAACAAATATCTACATGAACCAAAAGCCCAAGAGATCAATGTGAAGTAACACAAACAAGCAAGAAACCGTAACTAGCTATATCCTGGCAAAATAAAGTTCAGTCACAATTACCAATATGCAAAAAAGGAAATAAGGAATATAGATAAAAGGTAACTGGCTTCTGAATTTTTTCTTAGCAGGAAACATGTTTTAAAAAGCTATCAAGCCATTGGGGTGACTCAGCAGGTAAAAATGCCTGTTGAGCAAGTCTGATGGCTTGAGTTCAGTCCCCATAATCCAGATGAAAAGCTGGATGACGAAGTGCACATCTGTCCTCCCAGAGGCAGAATGGTTGGGAGAATTGCTCGGAAGCTCATGGACCAGAAAGCCTGCACAGTATGGCAGAAACAATAGTGACCCTGCTTCAAAGCTACAAACCAAGGTGGGAAGAGAGAATTCTTGAAGGTTATCCTTTAACCTCTACACATGCGCCATGACAAGTGCCTTCACATACACAACTAATTTTCTTTAAAAATTTTAAGCTATTACTATATTGTTGAAGAAGTTAAAGATATATTGCTTTATTTCCTAAGCATTAACATGATAAATTTTGTTAGAACTATATGTTATATATGTCACCTCACCTCTCTATTTTGGGTGGGGTGTTGGGTTTTTCGAGATAGGGTATCATTATATAGCTCTGGTTATCCTGGAACTCACTATGTAGACCAGGCTGTTTTTGAATTCATAGAGATCCACCTGCCTTTGCCTCCTGAGTGCTAGGATTGAACTTGTGTGCCACCATGGCTGACCAATATCACTCATCTTAAATATATATTAGCAATTAAGTTACAAACAGGATTTTTAACTTCTAAATTTTTATTAATGATATAGACAAAGAAACCAACAAAGATACATAAAATGGTACAAAATTCAGTGATAGAATTCAACACAGACATCAGTTAGATCAGCTAAAGGATGGGTTGTATGTAGTTCAAATCATTTGATGTCTCCAACTTATGAGTAAGAGGCATAGTTCTGATTATTCTATTGAAAACAAATATTACTGGACTACAATACAAACATTAAATTACATACAACTTAAAAGAGAAAAAATTTAAAAAACAACAATCAACATTTACTGCAAAGTGGGTTTACGACAAACATGGGTTGTATTGTACTGTCTTTCATAGGCATTGTCTCATCTAATTCTCCCCCTAGCTATATGAAGCAAAGATCTTACTACCTGTATCGCACCCTGGGCATTCACAGCATAAGGGATCTAAGTAATGTGCCCTTGGTCGGAGACCAGAGACTTAAACTCAAGTCTTTCTTAGAGCACATTACCTACATTCCACACAAAAATCAAACAGGTTAAAAACCCATCCTATGGATTTCAAGCAAACTCAATTAGAACGAAAGCTGAAAGGAAGATACAAAAACGAAAGCAGGATTCAAGGCACACTGAGCACGTGAAATTGATTTTGTTAAAGGCCAAATCCACACTGAGGCCTCAACAATCACACACCTGTTACATACTTAAGGAGACACCCACATTTTTAACTTTCGTATTTTTATCTTTTTATATGTATTCATATGTATGTGCACATCGGATGTGGCTATGGGTGCCACAGGACAGATGTATAGGTTAGAGGACACTTGCAGGAGTTAGGTCTCTCTTTCGAAAGCATGGGTTCTAGGGATTGAATTTGGGGCAGGAGGCTAGGCATCAAGTGCCTTACCTGTGGGCCCATCTATAAACACCAAACAGCCAGCTTTTTAAAGCACCAGGTATGAGGAATTCAGAGAGAACATTGTACAGAAGCTTACACAGCATAGACATAGACAGTTACATAGACAACAGTAACTATATCAGTTAGTCTGTTTCTAGTTTCTATCATTCACACCTAGAGGATTGTTTTTAAGATGCACTTAAAAAGCAGGGAAACAAAATGTGAAGTTGAGGGAATGAGTCAGTAGGTAAACGTGTTTGTCAGGAAAGTCTGTCCCAGAACCAACACAGGAAAACAGCAAAACCAGATGCAGTGCTGTGTGCTTCTGCAACTCAGCACTACTAGAGATGGAAAAGAAAAAAAAAAACCTACTAGAAGCTCTAGGTCAGCTAGACCTGGAGTATGCAGTGGAACAGCAACACAAGACATTAGCAATGTGGAGGAGAGACCAGATCTCAGGAAGTTGTCCTTTGACTTTCACGTTTGTTTGGTGGCATGTGGATGCCCCATCCCACACAAAATAAATAAATAAATACTTGATAATGAGCTGGATGTGGTGGTCTACACCTTTAATTCCATCACTCAGGAAGCAGAGGCAAGAGGATCTCTGTGAGGTTGAGGCCAGCCTGATCTATACATAGTGAGATCCAGGCTGACCAGGGCTTCACAATGAGACCCTGGTTTTTTGTTTTTTGTTTTGTTGTTGTTGTTGTTGTTGTTGTTGTTGTTGTTTTTAAAGATAATGACAGTTAACCATTGATGATAAGCAAATTGGTGAGGTATTGGTGTAAATTATTAGCACTGTTCTGATTCTAAGAATGAGGAATTCATGTGTATCTATTACATGATTATGTTTCAGAACTATGTACCTACCTATATGACTTTGTACATGCTAAATATTTAAAATACAAAGAGGTATGGCAAAAGAAAAGTAAATATGGAAAATATCTGAATAAACGAATTGGTAGAGTTAATGACATATAATCATATAATGATGTTCTTATTTTATAAATATAGACTAAATTCCAAGTGATATAAATATATAGTGTTTCATTTTTGGACCGTGAGCAGACAAACTAGAAATAAGTAACATTTCAACAACAGAAACAGCTGCAGTAAACTGCCACATGGAAATTAAAATCTTTTCGAATACTATTATGTCAAAAAAAACCTCCACAAGTACAAAATATTTAGAAAATAATGAAAATAAGAAAACAATTCATCACGCAGAGTGCTGGCAATGCTGTGCTGAGTGGGTAACATTTAAACTCAAATACATTCCTAATTAAAGAAGACAGCTTGAGAGGGAGGACTCAGCCTGCCTGCCACTAAGCCATTGGAAAAAGGGACAAAGGACACCCCTGGAAAGCCCCAGGAAAGGACCCGTAAACATATAAACAAATAAACTAGAAAGCAGAAAAACAGTAAATTTCATATGGAAATTCAAGAGCTGCCTTCAAGAAAAAAAAACAATAAATAAGGTACTATTTTTGTTGTTTTTATTGATGGAAAATAAAATTATAGGAAAAAACCAACAAACATGAGCTAATAAGTAAGATGTATTGTCAGCTTTCAGTTGCCATGGCAAAACACCTGGGAGAGTCCTATGAAGAGGAAACACGTACCTGGGTCCTGTCCTGAGGCTCTAACACACACTATTGTCTTGCCAGAGTGTACAGCAGATGAGGCTGCTGAAGTCAGCAGGAGGAGCGGAAGCTCCCAGAAGCTAGGCTACACCTCACTTCCTCCTGCTGTACACCAGCACCTAAACTATCCTACCACCTTCTAGCAGGGTCACAGGCCGTCAACCAAGCCATAGCACATGATCCTTGGGGACATTTGCGGTCAGAACCATAACACAAATGGAATACATCAGTGGAGAATTTTGTTTTTATGGTGAGACAACCTGTTCACATGAAAGAAGTGTTTCTGGATGCCTCCGATATTGATCTGAGAAGCCCCAAGTAACCATAGAAGAAAACGAACAATTTCAAAGTGCTCTAGGCCCACATGATTTTATGTTTTTCTCAAATATTTGGGACTAGATAGTTTTTTAAATATCTGTTCAAAGGTATATAAAAAGACAGGAAGGGGTCCAAAACATTTTAATAAGTCAGCACAAAGGCTAAAACAGCTATAAACAAATTTCTCTAATGCTTGAGGCCTGGGCTCCAATCCCCAGTACTGTAGATATACAAAACGTGCACATACACATGTATATGTGCACATATACATATGTATATACACATACATATATATATGCATATACACGCACACACATATATATATACCCATATCCACACCTAAAAACCAACAACTAACAGAAAACAAGAACTGTTTTGTTACACAAAGGATTGGAAGGGAGAGCTTGCTTTGTTAGGAACATGGGTTGGGGCTGGAGGTAGACCAAGTCACATAGGAGCCATTGCCCCCCACTGCCCTGGGCCCAAGCTGAGCACACGTTAGGCAAACACATTAGTTAGCCTTCCATTCTCTTTGGTTATATTTTTCACTTTCCTTGCTCTTTGAGATTTATTTTATTATTTACCTATATTTCCTCCAAGAACATAAGCTCCACAGAGGCAGAGGTC
>JADRCD010219871.1:9523-25570 GCA_019843815.1 Montemys delectorum
ACACACACACACACACACACACACACACACACACACACACACACACAAATACTTGAAGATAGAGGTTGGCTATCAAAGACAAAGGCACAAAAGATAAAAAAAAAATGTCCAAAGACCCTGAATAACATGAGGAGTACTAGTTAACTCAAACCCAAATGCATTAACAGAGATATCCCAAGGATGCTATCCCTGCTAATTAAGATCTAGACTCTAAGTTGTCATGACTTTAGACACATGATCTTCATTAAACAATGTTTATTGGTATAAAAGAAGAAATTAGCTATGACTAAAAAGATAGACAAATAGATGGATGGATGGATAGATAGATAGATGGATAGATGGATGGATGGATAGATAGATAGATAGATAGATAGATAGATAGATAGATAGATAGATAGAGGGGAGAGGGGGTACAGATCTCAGAACAAATTACTTGAAAATAAAATTTGACAGGAAAGGAACCTCAGAGAAATTGCACCATCATTGGAAAAACAAAGGCAGATTTGCAATCAGAAAGACATAGGGGCAATTTGCTAAGAGAGGCTCACTCCTTACTATGGTTTCTAGTGGGAGGAAAAGGAAAGCATTGTTCCAAAGGCTGCACAGCAGCATTTCACAAGGGCTGGAAGAAAATTCTCTAATAACAGTGTACCAAATATATGATAGGTTGCATCTCTTCTCACTGCTCTGTATATTTACAAGTGATGGGAAGAGATTCTTAAAGGTGTCGATAACCATTCTAAAGGTCACAGGTCAGATGTCTATGTTAGCATCGAATGACTTTGATTACACACACAATTTTATAACATGAAATTACTCTGCAAAGTGAAGAAGTGTCTGTCCTTAAAAATCTCAAAAACAAGAAAAGTGTAGTTGTGCTGGTTCACTCTCAAGGATGAAGAGGAATTTGAAAATTTTGAAATATCTATTGAACCCAAATGTCGAGCTGCATACCTGATGACATGCATGAACACTTCTTTTGAAAACATGTTATCTGACTGGTCTATTAATGTGATATTTCAGAGAATTCAAATACACAGGAGAGTGCCTCTATTACTTGTGAATCGTCTTTAATTTAACTTGTGAATGACATTTAAATAACTAAGATTTTTCTAGAGGTAGAGGTTCAGGAACTGCCTTTTCCTAAAATTGTTCAGGCTCTGTCTATGAGCCAAAGTGATTTATTTGACTTTTCCCTCTAAAATCTATAAAGCAATGGAACAGGCTGATGAAAGTTTTCAAATTCAACAGCCAGGAGCCTGCAAGAATGTAGAATGGATTCAGGGAGGGTAAGGGTGCACAGTGAGACTCCATTCCGGAAACTCAAGAAGCAAAAAAACCAGACCCCCCTGTTTTTGGTTGTGTTGTAACTGCACAATTAGTGACAGCATGACAGACAGTATTGTATAATCATTAAGTTTAAGGCAGGAGCAGGTGCTCAGCTGGCAGGCTATTTTCCTAGCAAGTGCAGTTTCATCCTCAGTGCCATATAAGCTAAGTGTGGTGATACATGCTGATAATCACAACACTTAAGAGGGTGAGTCATAAGAATCATAAGTTCAGAATAACCCTGGGCTACTTATCCCACTTGAGTCCAACCTGAGCTACATGAAATCCTGCCTCTTAAATAGATTTAAAGTGTATATTATACATGCATGTGATGTTTTCCTCAAGTAAATATGTTGAATTAGCTTTTATTGAATAAGGACAGGTGAAGTGGAGCTTAAATGCAGAGAGTATTTTGATGGTTTAGATGCATATGTGTTGTATATAGATTACTTGATAACCAGAGAAGCAAACATTTTTAATTTCCTTATTGAAAAAATGTGGTCTTCAAAATTAATATATAGTTTTTTTTCCTAGTAAGTTGCTGTTATCTCTCTCTCTCTCTCTCTCTCTCTCTCTCTCTCTCTCTCTCTCTCTCTCTCTCTCTCTCACACACACACACACACACACACACACACACACACACACACACACACACACACACACACACACACACACACACATACACACACCATTTTTTAGTCTGTGTTTTGACACAGACCAGAGTAGCACAGGTTAGCTTTTTTTTTAACCGTTCTTTGAGAAATTGAAAATTGTATTTGATCATTTTCTCTCCTTCCCAACTCTTCCTTGATTCACTACTCACTGCCCTCTCCATCCAACTTTGTATCCTCATTGCACAACAAAGACTAGTTTGTGAGGTTCAACCATGTTCTTAAATGTGTCTCCTTCCTCTGAATCCTGTTTGACTTATCACGTGTCTGCTAGTCTTTAATTCCCCATGCAACCCAGAATGACCCAGAATGACCTTGAATATCTGACCTTTTTATCTCTGTTTTTCAAGTTCTGTGGTTACAGGTATGGACAACCAAGCTAGATGTGTTATTTCTTCTCTTCTCTTCTCTTCTCTTCTCTTCTCTTCTCTTCTCTTCTCTTCTCTTCTCTTCTCTTCTCTTCTCTTCTCTTCTCTTCTCTTCTCTTCTCTTCTTTCGTTCTCCCTTTCTTCCTTTTTTTTTTAAGGTAGGATCTCATTCTGAATTCTAGGCTGACTGAGAGTTTCCTGTTAAATCCAGGCTACCTTCAAACCTGTGGCAAATCCACTGTAGTCCCATATGTTGCATGATTATAAGTGTGGGACCCCACACTCAGATACTTAATGTACTTTCAGAAAAAGGAAATACCACATGAGCACATAGCCTGCTTTCATTGTAAATGACAAAGGCTCCAGAAGAAACATTTCTCCATGTGACTATATACATTCACGATTCTAGTCATTCCATACCAATTATAATGTCAGCTTCCTCCAGCCCCAACACTACTCTGGAGCAGTTGTCTGCCCTATTCTTTCTCAGTATGTGTTTTCATGCTCTCTGCTGAGTAGACAATTTAAAACACCATAGGAGAGAGAAAAGTTTATTTCAGGTTGCAATGGCATGTTATAGTCCCTCATTTCAGGGAAGTCACGGGAGGAATTTCAAACAGTTAGTTGTATCCTATCCATAGTCAAGAACAGAGAGAAATGAACACTTGTGTGCTCAATTGCTTGTTTACTTGCTTCCTTGCTGGCATGTACTCATCTCCATCTCTCTACTCTTTCATAGTTCAGGTCCCCTTCCTAGAGAATGTTGTTACTCATATTAGTCTGGGTCTCCACACATCAATTAGTTTAATTAAGATAGTTCCCTACAGTCATGCATATAGGCCCACCCAACGTAGACAATCCATCTTAAGGTGATTCTAGGTTGTATTAAATTGACAAGTCCATTGATGGTATCTGACTCAAGCTTCACCCAACAAACTTTTGCACCAAGGATTTAGAACATCAACATGTAGAAATTGAATCAGATACTTTGTAGAGCTGAGGTCAGCTCACAATGGCCATTGGTTGGGGTAACTTCATGTGTGTGAGGTAGGTGACTGTGAAGGGATGAATAGACAGATGCTGAAGGAGAACAAGGGTCAAAGATTAATGCAAAAGTGAACCATCAGGGCTTACTGCTGATGCAGCCTAGACAATTGTTACATTGTGGGAAGCATTAAGCTTGAGTTCTCTTGAGTCCTTTTAAAACATCTGTAAATTGCTATTCAAAATTAAAAAAAAAACAAACCTGTTTTGTCACTTTTAGCTAAATGTATTTTAGGATTTTAATTATTACATGTGAAAACTTTAGTGACTCATGCTAGAGTGAAGTAGACATTGGTCTGGTTTAATACTCATTAATATCGTCTATTACTTATAGTAGATTGAAGTGCTGGTGCCACAAGAACAAGTGAGGTGAAGATCTACTGAGTTAGATGTAGCTGTAAGTGAATACACAGCCCCATTTAGAGTTAAAGAAAAGGAAGGCCCCTCTATTAGATATTTATCTACAGAATAAACTGGGAGTACTCAATATGAATACTAAAGACTCATGAATATGATGCAGAAATTGCAGTCCCCACTGAGAAGTGTCAACTATGAATTAGAACTTTTTATTTCAATGATGAGTATATTTAACAAATGAAGGAAGTGTGTGGGCTAGATCATGAGGATTCTCCAAAGATTCTCTTGAATCTGTTATAGCTTCATGGTAGAAAGAAAATAAGGTTTCTGGGGTTGCCATGTGCATTAGGCTTTCTTCCTTTCTGCCCACTGCCAAATGTCTTCTTTGGAGTACCACCCACTGGGTAGGAACTGAAGCTGCTAAGACCAACTTAGCTGGTTTCCCATCCTGCTTATAACTAAATAATCTTAGCTAATTTAACTATTTGGTCCTGTTTTCTCTTTTTTAAAAGTAGGGAAAACGGTTGTATCTGCTGAATATAATCATTTTCAAATTAAATAAGATTAAAACATATAAAACCTTTACAACTGATTTATTTGATGTATTTTAGTGACTGCTACTACTCTGTGTATATGTATGTGCATGTGTGTGTGTGTGTGTGTGTGTGTGTGTACAGTGTGTACACATCTAGCTCAATTGTGTACACAGACTCAGACTAAGGAGAACAAAGAATATATCGAAAATCATTCTAAGTACGGAGTCTTGGGGAATTCATGACTATAGTAAATACACACCTGATGGTAAGTGTGCTTTGTTCAGCATCTTAATGTCAAAATAATTGTGCCATTATTCCTCAAAAATAAGAACCAATTAATTTTTCTTTATTCAGCCCTGTAGTTCTGTCAAAATCACTTTCATTATGATTTATTTCAACATACACTCTCTCAGCCATAATAAGTATTGGCAAAGGGAAATTTCTGCTGATCTTTTTTGTTTTCTTTGGTAGAATAAAGATGACTAGTATACAGTGAGTAAATACAGATTTATTTCCTCTAATACTTTCGGTAGGAGATTTATATGCTAAGTTGCTCCTTCCCTATGAATGTTATACAAACATAACTGAATTTATTTGATGGATTGAGGTAAAATGAATGTGGCATAAATATTTATAAAACACAATTGGATTATATCAATAATGTATACATGTGTACATATAATCATATATATCTGTATATGTATATGATTATATATACAAGCATACTCATGTATGTATATATACATATATATGTATATATACATATATATATGTACATATATATATATATATAAATGTATTGAGGAATGAATCTATCACAGAAAATGTGGTGCTGTGTATTTTAATCAGCTCCAACAAAAAAAATGAGAATATGACAAAAAAATAAGTCTTAACAGTCAGAAACAAATATACCAATGTGTCTCTAGCTTTTTTTTCAATTTTTTACTTAGTGAAAATGGTTGGGATAGTAGTATTATTAATACACAAGACTAATACTATTAAGACTAATAAAACCAATATTAGTATTATTTTACACAAGTCTTCATACTTGGAAAGATCAACTTCTTCTTAACCCAGCTAAACACAATATTCTTGATATGTAATCCTGCTCAAGGGAACATATCTCTGTGTTATCCTAACTTTCCTTTCTAGTAATAATCAAGTGTTGATGGCCATGAGTTAAAACCTGAACATACCTGCTGGAAAGCCTTGGCAGATCCCAGTCAAATTGCACATGTCCAGGCTTATTTATCATGCTGTCACTGAACATCCAGAGAAATGTAGTTGCTGCTAATTCATTGTGACGTTTTCATTTTTAGAGAGGAGAGGGAAGGAAGAACTCAGAAGATCCTTGCTGGAACAGTGTGGTCATCACACATTTGGACATTTTTTATGGCATCTCTTTCTCCCTGATTCTGCCATTTTTCCCATAAAATTTAAGAGCAATCAGTTCCAAATAAACCAAGGTCTCTGAAGGTAGGGGAAGAGCAATCAGTGAAAGGTAAGAAGGTTCAAACAAAAAAAGACTGAGACCAGAATGATGTCCATCTACTTGCAAGTGTGACCTGCCTTAGACCCCTATGACTTGCCTAGGGCACCTCCATCAACAAGGCATGTAAGCCGACATTCTGAAAAAGTTACAGGACAGTTTTGA
The DNA here is from genome assembly GCA_019843815.1 of Montemys delectorum. Classification (NCBI taxonomy): domain Eukaryota; kingdom Metazoa; phylum Chordata; class Mammalia; order Rodentia; family Muridae; genus Montemys; species Montemys delectorum. The sequence continues at coordinate 15,483 of JADRCD010219871.1, forward strand.
AAGTGATAGTGGCCTAGTGATATCACTAAATCTTTCTTTTTGGAACATGGGATCATGATGTGAGAATGGGACTAAAATCAGGAAGATGAAATAAGTAAGCAATTGGTTTTCATCTGGTGAGAGCATCCAGTTAAGCATTCTATTATCATTCCTACCACTTCCTAAGTCAGGAGGAAATGCATTCTAAATATTCATTTTATGATATAAGCTCTTCTTAATTATGAATATTAACTCAATGCATAGTAGATATATCTATATATTTCTATACATATATACAGTTTAGAGAATGAATACAAGAGGATGCAACAGAGTTCATGATGCTTCACAAAGAGGCCAGTTCAGAGTCTGTATAGATAAGATAATAAACCAGACCAATGCTGGGATGGTTCCATAGATAAAAGTCAATTTTGAGAGGAAAGCAACAGAAATCAGCTGTGAGGTAAAATGGCCAAACTGGTCAGGAACAGGAAACAGGTCCCATGTAGGAAATGGCTTAGGAACAGGAAACAGTGGGTCAGATCAAGTCCATATGGGGTAAAAAGGTGAATGGAAGGGCAGTCTAGTAGGCTTTACCAACAGATGAGTATTGAACTGGATTGGAGGGGGTCTTTGATCCTTGATGCACATACCCAGTATTTGATGACAAGGTGGTATGGGGCCATACCATCATTGTCAGGTACCCATCAGTTTATGGGTTCTAAGCAAGGGAGTTATCCCCTTTTCTTGATCAGTTCAAATCTATCTATCTCCACAGTTTCAATTCTCCCCCAATAAGAAGTAAAATTAGGTGGCTTTTGAAATAATTTTGGAAGGCCAAATAAAGACAGCTTTTATCAAAGGACTTAAATATAAATTCTAGCTTCAACACCATTATACTTCCCTAGTTCCATTTATGGAGATTATGGTATTATCTACTTACAGTTCTGAAAATAAGGACCCAAATCTCACTGCTAGGTTGGGAGTTCTCTTAAACTCCAGACAGTTTCTTCTATAAAAAGTATGCATGACAGGAGTTGCAGAAACAAACTATGGAGCAGAGACTGAAGGAAGGAAAATTCAGAGACTGCTCTACCTGAGAATCCTTCCCATATTCAATCATCAAATCCAAACACTAGCGTGGATGTGGGCAAGCCTGATAGAGCTGTCTCCTGAGAGGCTCTGACAGTACCCAACTAGTACAGAAGTAGAGGCTCACAGCCATCCATTGGACTGAGTACAGGGTCCCCAATGAAGGAGGTAGAGAAAGAACCCAAGGAGCTAAGGGGTTTGCAGCCGCTTAGGACGAACAGCAATATGAACTAACTAGTACCCTCAGAGCTCCCAGGGACTAAACTACCACATGGTGGGACTAATGGCTCCAGAAACATATGTATAACAGAGGATAGTCTAGTCTGTCATCAAAGGCAGGAGAGGCCCTTGGCCCAGAAAAGGTTCTATGCCTCAGTGTAGAGGAATGTCAAGGCCAGGAAGCCAGAGAGGGTGGGTTGGGGAGCAGGGGTAAGGGGGAGGGAACAGGGTCTTTTTTGTGTTTTGTTTTATTTTATTTTATTATTTTATTTTATTCTCTTTTTTTGGAGGGGAAACTGGGAAAGAAAATATCATATGACATGTAAATAAAGAAAATATGTAATAAAAAAAGAGAAAAAATATAAAAATAAAGAGTAGGCTATGTTGCTAATCAATACTGTTGGCAAGAAAATAACATGATTCTGGTACTTGGATAGGCATATATGATTCTAAGTCCAATTGGTTACATGGATTTGAGAAATTATTTTTATCATGTGTATATGTATGGCATGTGTTATTTTGTATATGCTGACTTACATATGTATGGCCGTGCATTTGAGTGTGCATGTAAAACCTTAGGTTGGCCCTGAGAGTCTTGTTTTCCTTGATCTCTGTACATCTAGTAATTGAAGAAGGGTCTCTCTATTGAACAAGAGACCCATTCATCTAGCTAGCAAGCTTGCTAAGCTTAAAAAAAAATCACTGTCTCTATCTTCAAAGCACTAGAATTACAGAAAGGCCATTATGCTCAAATGATATTTATGTAAATTATGGAGATCTGAACTCTGGTTCATATATTTGCTCAACAAATGCTTTAATAACTGAGTCTGAGAACTTTTATGCACACACACACACATTTCTTGCATATATACATATGTATATATACACATATATATATGTATATATATGAATATATATGAATATTCATGCACATGCAGGCTCTAATAATGAGCATTATTTTCATGAATTACTTTTTTATATTATTCAACATATTCAATACTTATTGTATTCAACATTTTAAATTTTACTCCATGAATTTATTACATGCATTGTTGCCACTCAGTGTGATGTTTTAGTGCATGCATGTGGTATGCATTGATATAAGCCAAACTCCCATTTTATGTTCCCCAATTTTCCAGGATATAGTTTATGTAATACATGTCTACATTAAATAAAAGATTTACAATAAGAATGATCAAGAAATTTTAATTATCTAGTGAAGCAGTTGCCAACTAACAGAATATTATTTGAAATAGTAACAAAAATTACAATAATAAAGAAAAGCTAAAAACGTAGTGAGTGATTAGCAGAATAGTGATGTTTTATTTAAGATGAATAAAAGAGACAAAATCTATGTAAATCAAATAAGAAAAAAGGAGAGAAAACACATATATTTAAATAAATTATATAGGAGACATTATAATAGACACTACAGAAATATAAAGATCATTAAAGACCTACATACAAACAACTATGTGGTAACAAATTTAAAAACCTGAAAGAAGAAAAATAAACAACTTTTTGATACATCTGAATTATTAAAGTTGAGCTATGAACACAGAAAATCTGAAAACTAGTGATAATTATTGAAATTTCATCAACAGGAAAATGTCTTTCACTAAAGAAATTAGCATGACTGGATATCTTTACTGGTGGAGAACAAGTTATTTGGAAATATGCTGAAGATATTTAGGACTTTGGAGAAATGAGGAAACTGCAAGGAAGGATCTGTACTTAATATAAAAAAATCCCCAAAGGTCTTGTCATAATATATGGTAGATGACATCAGAAAGAACATGTCTCTCCTCAGTTAAAGTAAACTGGTTGTACAAATGAAGCTCAGAGACTGGAGAGGGTGGAATTAAGCCATACAGTGTTGATATTGAACTGTCTACCTTCCCTGAGGATTCTGAGTGTGCTTGAATATAATTCCACCATCCAAGTATGGCTTTTACTTTCTATATACTATGTGGGCTGGAGCTCCCATTTCTATGCCTCTATTATTTATACAAGCACCTGTTTTAAAGAAGTAGAAACCTGAGTCAGGTAAGAACTGATTAGCCTGAGGGAATATGTCTTAGTATAGATAGACTTCTCATGTCAGGTAAAAATTCTTAGGATATAGTGGACATTTTTATTCTGAGTAAGACTATTCTTTAATAGCACCATAGTACTTTTGCTCAATTTGTCTGATCAAAATTGAGATATGTTGGATGAGACCTCCAAAAAACGTATAGACTATCATATGAAAACACATGATTTGTGGGAACAAATGTGTTCCAATTAAAATAGATAAAAACTTGGTTAAATACTCCTAAATTGCATGAAAAAGTCTGGAAAAGTGCTTATGTTGATTATGCTTTAAGGAAGTACAAACTAAATCCAGAATGAATTAAAATTCATGTTTTAAAGAAAACAAACCAAAGGCAATATCAGAAAATGTTTAATAATGGCCAAGAGGTGAAGCAAGTTCACAGATCACTGCCTTTTATAGCACCACTCATTGACATTTTATTAGAATAAAATACATGCTGTATGCTTAAGGAATTCCATGTCTACCTATATGTCATTAAATATATAAATGCATGCATGCATGCATACACATGAACATACAAACATGCACACATATGTATACACAAAGCATGTACATGTAAATAATACAAGCATAGATATGCATATACATGTACACAAATACATACATATACATAAACATAAACATAAGTACAAACTTGTACAACTACACATGCATATATACTCATAAACATTCACAAATACATACATACATATATATATATATATATAGAGAGAGAGAGAGAGAGAGAGAGAGAGAGACATAAATATATACACATGTATAAACATGAACTGGCAAGAGAATTTTCCATCTTTTATTTGTGATAGGCCTGAGTTGGGAACTACAGTGCAATACTGAAGAACTGAATAAACAAATATTTCAGAAAGAAAAGACCTCAAGTTACCATTAACTCAAGTTAATATTAACATTAAACATTAACATTAAAGAAGCCACGAACAAAAGCATATATATTTGTCATCATATGTATATCATGTTTAAACAGATGCATAGAAATTAAATCTCCAATTTAAAAGTGTGAAGTCAGAAAACAGTAGTTAAAATTTTGTCTTGATAACAAAGGGCTAAACTGGAGAGTTACTCCAGGCCTTGGAAAGTTGAGAGTGGATGCCTCATTCGTGTGCTCAGATATCCTGTTCCACTGTGGCAATTTGTCCTGCTCTTAAGCACTGCTACCTAGGTATGAAGGTGTATAAATGGCCTTTGATCATCACAGTCCGTAAAAGGAATGTCAGTTAGTTGATAAAGCTTTTTTGTTGTAAATCTCTAGAGAGAGAGTCACGATACACTCTGTGATATATTCTGAGGTGACTGTTATGTGAGGGAGATTAAGGCAACACATGCAACCTATGAACTATTTATTCTCTGTACTCTCTCTCTTATCCCATCTGATCTGCCTTGATGCCTGAGAACACATGCCCATATAAACAAACTGAACTTTTGGAGAAAAGCTGGCTAAAATGGTATGCTGAAATGGATACTCCTTCCATGGCAATTCTTCTGTGTTTGTACTATTTCCTCTTGATCCTTCTGAAGTCATAGAACTCTGGGTGAATATACAATCACTGTGGTATATTTACATGTATGAATTTCACTTGGATGCATAATGACATTTATATTTATACAATGCAAACAATCATACTCAGAAATCACTTCACAGGTAGTTAAAGGTCAAATCCATTCAGCAAGCTTTATATAGTAAAGCTGTGAGAGTAACAGCAGAAATGTTCATTTTTTTCAAACATATCCCTTTATCTTTACATATCTCATCTCCTGTTATATACGTTATGTACTGATATGTTACTATACAAAGGTTAGCCTAGAATTCTCATATTTACATGTAAACTTCCAGATGGAAACATGCATTTCCCATGCCCTTAGACACCATTTTGACCAATTATAAATTTAAATACCTAGATTGGAAAAGTCTTTATGGCCACACAGTTTATAAATGATATTCCTCGAATAGTTAACTCCTCAGGCGAGTCCTGTGGGATGCCAACTTAAGGAAGTTCTTCCATTTTGCCTCCAACACTTAATTTCACCCCCAGAGAGTCCTCCCACTTGTAGTACGTTCACATTGCAACACTTCCTCATTGTTGTGTAACTGAGAGAGCTATGCTGGAGGAGTGAGAAATAGCTTGGCATTCTGTCTAGGGGATTGCAGCTCCATAGCTGAGGTGTGATTGTCTGCCTAGCCGAGTAAATTAGTTTCCTCATTGGAAATGGTACTTTTCTTTTCTTTTCTATTTTCCTTTTTTATTCCTCATGCTCTTCTAGAATTCTACAACTACCCATAGAGAGGAAATCATTTTATTTTTTGTTTAGTTAATTAATTAATTTTGATTAATTAATTAATTAATTTTGATTAATTAATTTATTTATTCACTTTATATCCTGACCTCAGTTTCCCATTTTCCTCTCAGTCTTTTCACTGAACACCTTTACCCCATCCACTCCTCCTCATTTTCTTTTAAGAAAAGAGAAGACCTTCCAGGGATATCAACCAGCCTTGGCAAATCAAGTTGCAGTAAGATTAGATTCTTCTTCTGCTACTGAGCCCAGTAGGGAAAAAGAGTCCCAAAGGCAGACGACAGAGTTAGGGACAGCACCTGCTTCCATTGTTAGGAGTCTATAAAAATACCAAGTTATGCAAATTTTACATATGTGCAGAGGACATAGGTCAATTCCATTTGCTTGCAACAGAGAAGGCTTCTGAATTTTTCAAAGAAATGTCACACCTTACTTCTATAGTTCCATTAGAAAAGGTAAGGCAGCTTTCTTCAGACATTTTCTCTTGGACTATCTTTCTTTGGAACAACCATCATATGGAAGGGAAGGCAAATGAGTTCATTTAGAGGCAGAGAAACTGTTAATATCTCCTATAGTTTGCATCAGCTAGCAAAGGTAATGAATAGACTTTCAGCTCTTCCTAGCCCCAGGCTTGGCATTTTTCACTGAGGCTCCTGGATATATTTCAGAGTAAAGGAAATTACTTTCATTGCATCATGCTGAAATACTTGGACCCCAGCATCCATAGATGTAGAAATGGCTGCTTTAGAGCACCAAGGTTCATCATGAATTGCAGCTACCATAAGTACAAAAGAGATGTTGAAACTCTGGAATAAAAGATGTCTACCATTTCAAACCTATATTTAGTTTAGTGTCTGTATATTATATTTTCAATTACTTTATGTTCTGATCAGACAATATCATTCTTTTGTAGGATGCTGAAATAGTCAATAAATAATTTTCATTCTCTGCAAAGTTTCTTATTCTCTTATTTTTAAAAACCAGTGCAAAGATTTTTCAACATTTATTGTGAGTAAGCAGCAGAGAAGGATATCGTTCATCAGTTTTATCATTTTGGCATTAAATATTTCATTTTCCTTACAATCTCAGCAGTAACTTAGCTTGACTATGTTGTTTTAAAAGTTGAGGCAGCAAGGGATTCAAAATTCCCACAAGACTTCTTATGCCAGCATCCTTACAAGTGAAAGAGCCAATGGAAAAAATTTTATTATGCTATCAATAACAAGCTTGGGACTCAGCTCTGCTTGGATCACCTTCTTTTGTTTGTTGTTTCTTTGTCATCCTTTACTCTTGTCCCTCAAGTAAAACTGCAGTTGTCAGACTCTGTGCAGGTTAAAAAAAATGGTTCAAAGATCACTGGGATGATGCTTTCTGTCTTTCAAATAATTTCAACAAAAACCCAGAGAGATTTATCATTGCTCCCCACAAAGTCTTTTGTTTTACTTATTTATTTATCTGTTTTCATTATGTCTTCTTACCACCTTAACTCTGTTATGTATGTTCCCATTCCTGTTTATCATTTATGTAGGGGACTTATTTCTGTTTACTCTTGAGAAGGTGATAGCTCACAAATGGACTATTCTAAACTGATCAAGTACATAGAGCAATATTTCCTTAGAAAAGAAAATCACAGGGACTGAGTCAGGGAGAAGTTGTGAAAGGCATAGAAACACATTAGTATCTAGTAATAGTTAAATGTTTAACTGTAAACTGCAAAACTGATAATGTTTCTGAATATATGTGTTTGTCTGAAAACTAGTTTTATTTATTGAGTCTATGATAAGGTAAACCACAATGACATGGATACTCTTGAAGAGTTAATGTTTTAATCTTTTGAAATATAAAAAGAATACTGGTAGAAAGAGTATTTTTTTAATGAAGTAAAAATTCAGAAGGAAAAGGATACAGTTTGGACAAATATGATTTTGTTTTTCATTCAAACAAACATGAAGAACATTGTAGTAGTGATTACTCATGTATTTAAAAATTGGGATAGTAGGTATTCTTTTCATTGCACAGACTTTGTTGATAATGCTAATAGAATAAACTTAAAAGGTAACTCAACTTTGGTTAGATACAAACACATGCATATAGATACAAATATATATATATATATATATATATATATATACATATATATGTATGTATAATTTCTAGCACTTGGAAAGCAGAGGTAGATGAATTAGATAAATTCTAGTCTACTTACTTTGACATTCAGTCTGAACAAAAACCAAATGTAAAAAGCTAAAAGAATAAAGAAAGAAAGAAAGAAAGAAAGAAAGAAAGACGAAAGAAAGAAAGAAAGAAAGAAAGAAAGAAAGAAAGAAAGAAAGAAAGAAAGGAAGGAAGGGAGGAGAGAAAGAAGATAGAAACCACCACAATCTATAACAAAATGTTATAATCTATAGGATAATTATAAGTGTATCTTCCTGACTTATGTGAAAGCGGTCTATTTCACTGGTCCCTTCTGTTCTGTGGAAAGTAATAACAGGGACAAAACTGAAATTTTGGGGTTAGAATCTTCCCTGACATACTTTAAGTCTTCAGGGAATTGCCTGGAATTCATTAGCAGACTATGACCTTAAAGTTCAAAGTTGTTTCATTTGTTTTAATTCTTTACCTGCTTTCTTCATTTGTAAAGCAGAAACTTGGAGATAAGCAATTCAATGTCTTCCTGTCTAGTCATTTTCCAGAGATATCTAAAGGCATACCGATTCACAATGAGTTTAAAGCACTGCCTGCCTGCTGCACTTTCAAGGCCTTGAAGGGACACAGAGAAAGAACTTATATTCAGTAATACTAGAATTACTTCCTATCCTACCCTGCTACCAGTGTGGGCCAGCTTTTCCTTTATTTCTCTTGTGAAACCAAATCTTGTTGTGGGCCCTGTTACACCCCAGGACTAATTGTGAAGGAAATGGCTCTTTTAGTTCACATTCAGAACCCTGATTGCTCTCCTGAGCATGCGGCTCTAGGGGAGGCAGGCTGTGGAGCACTAACTAGGCATGAGCCTCAGCCATGTACTAATGATATGTGGCCATTTCTGTGAATTCTGGAATTAGTTAAAAACCTAAGTGGCTCGCAAGCTCTGCTTTCTACACACACACACACACACACACACACACACACACACACACACACACACCAAGTCCTGCATGGCTAGAAAGGGATCACATGACACAGTTGCTGCTGCTGGAGCAGAGCTGACGGTTGCTGTGGACATGGAGCTTGTTTATATAATAATGTACATCATATACTTTATTATATTTCTTCAGGATATATTCTCCCTGCCAAGAGTAACTCCATGATGATCAGAGACAGCATAAGTCTGGGAGGCAAGGGTGTATCTAATGTCCTTAGCAAAATTGTAAACCTTATGACTTTCAGCTTAAAGCTGTGGGAAAGAACTCTGAAAATATGAGTTCAAGAATGCAAAATTTCTCATCTAGGTAAAATATAAGGATGTGATATGAACTATATGACAGGCCTCAGAGACCTAAAAAACAGTGGTAGGTGCACTATGAGCCAGCTATCAGAAAAAAATTATTAAGGAAGGAGATAAAGAGATTTGAGGAATGGTGACTGCAAGACAAGATCCCAACCAGCTAACTTTGTTTATGCTTACAAAGGCAGGCAGATTCCTGAGTTCAAGATCAGCCAGGGACTGAGCTAGTTTATGCCCAGGTGTGGTAGAGTAGTGACTGAGGAGTCAGATCTCACCCAACTAGCTTATTGTTCTACAAAGGCAGGCAGATCTCTGAATTCATTTGCCATGTTTAAAAGAAAAGAGTATTTGTTGTCTTTTCCTAAGAATCAAGGGGCTGAAGTAGTAAAATTCTAATTTATGGGATAATCAATATGGAATCTGGAGTAAATAATTCAACTGATATGTAAATAAAAGACATAGTTTTGGTCTGGAAGGGAGATATACCCCAAAAAGGACTGCTTTGAGAACAAACACATCTCTTTTAGAATTTTTTTATAGAAGCTAACCAGACAGAACTGCTTGGAGAGCAAAGATATAAGCTATACAGTCTGTAAAACCCATAAGCTATACAGAGAGCTTTTAGAATTTTTTCTAGCAAGAGAGAGCTGTATCGAGTAGAGAGCTATATTGAGCAGAAATCTATCTTAAGTCGACGACAGAGCCAAGGGCTATCTATAGAGAGCTATCTGGATAGCTGTCTCAATCAGAACATAAGACTGTCAGTTTGTACTACAAGATTGAATTTGAGTTGTTCTTTTCACCACTCCCAAACAGCCCTTACTCAGAACATGTCTTCAAACCAGGGCTAATACTTGGCACACACACACACACACACACACACACACACACACACACACACACACACAGAGAGAGAGAGAGAGAGAGAGAGAGAGAGAGAGAGAGAGAGAGAGA
>JADRCD010219872.1:0-28543 GCA_019843815.1 Montemys delectorum
TGAGATTCTATCTGCTCCCTCCTGAACTGCCCTCCCAGCTAGAATCTATAGAGCGTGGAGGGTTAACTGAAGTGGAGGGTTAACGCCTATAGGGCATCATCATCCATGCTAGAGTAGGACTTTCACTGACTGGCTGCTGGGTCACCCATGTTCCTATAAGTAAGTCTAATAAATCCAATGGTTTACCAAGCAAGACTTGTATGGAATCGTTTCTTTGGGCCATCACTGGTGCCTGATCTGGGGTGAAGAGACCTTTGATTCCAAGTAAACTATATCCAAAACTGATATTAAACTCATGATATTTCTGCTACCTTTACAGTGCTCGGATTATAGGCATATACTACCATGGATTATTAAACATTAAAATTGTTTTATGAAAAAACAAAAACAAACAAACAACAACAACAACAACAACAAAAACAAGATACAATGCAGGGCAGTGGTGGCACATGCCTTTAATCCCAGCACTTGGGAGGTGGATTTCTGAGTTCGAGGCCTGCCTGGTCTACAGAGTGAGTTCCAGGATAGCCAGGGCTATACAGAGAAACCCTGTCTCAAAAAAACAAAAGGAGAAAAACAAAAAAATAAAATAAAATTGTTTTATGTTCATGAATATTTTGCCTGCATGTATGCCTGTGCATTTCGTGTATGCCAGGTACCCACAGAGGCCAGAAGACGTCATTAGAGCCCCTAGAATTGGAGTTACTGATGATTGTAGCTGCCATGTGGTGCTGGCAACTGAACCTAGGCCCTTTGTAAGAGTCAAGTACTCTTAACTGCTGAGCTATCTATCCAGCCCCAACAGTAAGAACGCTTTGTAAGAAAAGCCCACTCTCTAGTAGTGACTAGACTATTGTATAGTAAATAGAAAGACCACCAGCATCTTCATTTATTACCATGATCAAGCGGTACACAGTATTCTTGTATAGACCGGCCACACAGTATGTGTGCTTACACCAGAACCATCACAGGGAGAAGTTCATTGTCCTGTACCCATGTTCTGATGCTTAGAGAGGCACCGAGCATAAGAGGATTTCACCTTTGTTATAATCTTTGGGACCCTGGCATATGTACAGTCCAGTGTTGATCATAAGGTCCTTATGCAGATGCCACCATGTCGTATACATTGCCATTGGGCCCAACTGCAGGCCCTGTCTTCATCAGGAACAACAAAGAGTGCTTTGGGGCTCTAGTAAAACTACCTTCTCCTTAGTCCTATAGTCATAAGGTTAATAACAGTTTCCTGAAGTCATTGCCCTCCATTTATTTACCTTCCCATTTTGCTCCTTCAGCTCTTCCAACAATAGCAATTATTCCTTAAATTAAGTCCCCTGATTAAAGCAGTCAGTACCATTTCTATTTTCCTAATGTGGCATCAGCTAGCAGAATGGCTGGGTCCTTAAAATTATGTTTCCCCACTGACCCAGGTACTAAACTTAGAAAGATGCCTCCTGTGAATATGAATGTGCAACGGGAAGAAACATAAACTGATACTGCATCTGTCTCCCATGCCGTGCTTGAATAGCAGAATCTGGAAGCAACCTGATTCCTAAGACGAAACAATGTAATTGCTGTAAGAGAGGGAAGACAAACTTCAATGGGACAAAGTGTGACAAAGTGTAACAAAGCCCAGAAATGGGAATTTAGTCTGTAATTTGAGTGGTCTTTCAAGTCAATATGTGGCAAGGACAGGAGAAGAAAATTACAGACTAATATCTCTCATGGACAAAACATAAAATTCATTAACAAAGGTTTGGCAAATAGAATCGACAAGACCATTAAAAGGATGATAAATCATGACCTGTGGAAAATGGATGAAGTCCTGAGTAGATGTGTGCTGTTGACATGAACACAATTATGTCAAGGGGCAGTGGCTCAGACCCATGAGAACAGCAAAGTCTCCCGCAAGTCAGACTCATTTCCTCTAGTCCCAGTATAAACATTTATGAACTATTGACCTTTAGCCATAACCAGTGAATGCAGAAACCACTGGCCACAGTTTCCTCCTTCTGGATGATGGCAACATGTACACAAAAGCAAACACATATATACAATAGATAGATAAGTGATAGATAGATAGATAGATAGATAGATAGATAGATAGATAGATAGATAGATAGACAGATAAAAACAAGTAAGGAAAACCCTCAGAGGCAGTCAGTCATTGTTCACAGGTTAGGTAGGAAACAAGACAGAATACCCACTACCTCTCCACTAGTCAACATTTTAGTACAGTTGTAGCAAAGAAAACAAAAAATAGAAGAAATAAAAGGCACAAAATTCAGAAAAGAGCTGTCCTTACAGAGCTTATTTGATCACGTACAAGAAAAGTAAAATCAAACATGGAACAATTGGAGATCAACCAGAGAAAAGTAAGTCAGGCACACACCTCATACACTATACCAGAAAATGCTTTTAATAAGTAGATGAAGTTAAAGGGGCTAAGGAGCATCATGCAGCAGCTTCCATCTGAAGGTGGAAGGCATTCTCATTATAAAATAACATCTAGAAGTATAATAAGCTAGTGAATACAAAGCTAGTGAGTACTGGCTGTTTGTGTGTGTCAACTTGACACAAGCTGGAGATATCACAGAGAAGAACTCCTCCCTTGAGGAAATGCCTCCGTGAGATCCAGCCGTAAGGCATTTTCTCAATTAGTGATCAAGGGTGGGAGGGCCCAGCCCATTGTGGGTAGGGCTATCCCTGGGCTGGTGGTCCTGGGTTCACTAAGCAAGCTGAGCAAGCCAGGAGAAGCAATTCAGTAAGCAGCACACTTTCATGGCCCCCGCATCAGCTCCTGCCTCCAAGTTCCTGCCCTGTGTGAGTTCCAGTCCTGACTTTCTTTGCTGATGAACAGTGATGTAGAAGTAAGCTGAATAACCCCTTTCCTCCCAATTTGCTTCTGGGTCAGGACGTTTTGTGCAGGAATACAAACCCTAACTAAGACATATTGTTTTGTTTTGTTTTGTTTTGTTTTGTTTTGTTTTGTTTTGTTTTAAAGATTTATTTAGGCCGGGCGGTGGTGGCTCACGCCTTTAATCCCAGCTCTTGGGAGGCAGAGGCAGGCAGATTTCTGAGTTCGATGCCAGCCTGGTCTACAGAGTAAGTGCCAGGACAGCCAAGGCTACACAGAGAAATCCTGTCTCGGAATAAACAAAATAAAATAAAGATTTATTTATTGTTGTACAGATGTAAGTACACTGTAGCTGTCTTCAAACACACCAGAAGAGGCCATCAGATCTCATTACGGATGGTTGTGAGCCACCATGTGGTTGCTAGAATTTGAACTCAGGACCTTGGGAAGAGCAGTCAGTGCTCTGCCCCGCTGAGCCCATCTCACCAGCCCTCTCTAAGACATATTGTAACAAAAAATTTTGTAAAACTGTGTTGATTTTTGTTTATTTTATGTGTATAAATATTTGGCCTGCAGGTATGGCTGTCTACCACATGCAGGCCTGTTGCCTAGAAAGGTTGGAACAGTGCCAGATCCCATAGCACTGGAGGTGATACAGATGATTGTGAACTACCATGTGGATGCTAGGAACCAAACCTGGGTCCTCTACGAGAGCAACAGGTGTTCTTAACCACAGGGCCACCTCTCCAGACCCTGTAAGAAAGATTTATTCTTTTAAGCTACTTGGATGACTAGAATGCAAAAAAAAAAAAAAAAAAAAAAGTTAAAGGGCAAGTCAGTTGAAAAAATATTTGTGATTCCTGTCACAGGCAAAGGGCTATTATGCTGTTATAGAAGGACTCTGGAGAGGAAACACCTATACAATCTGAGGAAAATGGGAAAGAAATTGATTAAAGAGGAAATAACAAGAGCTCGCAACCCAGGCCTCAGCCTCCCCATAGGGAAAACATGCAGAATAAAAGCACCTCCAAAGCCTCATTTCTTATCAATCGAACTAACAAAAGTCAAACACAGTTTTAAAATACTCACTGAAGAGGAAGTAAGCATAGAAGGAGATGGGATGGGAGTGGGGAGAGGTAATGGTAGACAACGTAATCAAGCATGTTATGTACCTGTGTGAAAACATCACAATCAAACCCATTGGTCTGAACAATTCATACACACAAGAAAAGAAAACATCATTTTTGAGACAGGGTTTCTCCGTATAGCCCCTGGCTGTTCTGGAACTTACTCTGTAGACCAGGCTGGCCTCGAACTCAGAAATCCGCCTGTCTCTGCCTCCCAAGTGCTGGGATCAAAGGCATGCACCACCACCCAGACCATATTTGTAATCTTTTTTTTTGTTTTTTTTTTTTTTGGTTTTTCGAGACAGGGTTTCTCTGCGTAGCTCTGGCTGTCCTGGAACTTACTCTGTAGACCAGGCTGACCTCGAACTCAGAAATCCGCCTGCCTCTGCCTCCCAAGTGCTGGGATTAAAGGCATGCGCCACCACTGCCCAGCTCATATTTGTAATCTTAATAAATGTTACAATGCCTTCCTTAGGCGGATTTCTGAGTTTGAGGCCAGCCTGGTCTACAGAGTGAGTTCCAGGACAGCCAGGGGCTATATGGAGAAAACCTGTCTTGAAAAATACCAAAATACAAAACAAAACAAAAAAACCAAATGTGGTTTGGGCATGGTGGTATACCAGCAGTCTCAGCACGCTGGAGGCAGAGGCTGGTGGATTGCTAGTTTGAGGCCAACTTGGCTTCCATGCAGTTTGTTTCAAAACAAAACCAATCTATGTTCCCTTTAACTTGGCAGTTGGGTTTCTAGAATTTTTATCCTACACTTATATTGCCCCAGTATGAAAGGTTGTTATCATAGTCTTTGAAATCCCAAGACATTCAATATGACCTAAATGCTGCACACGAGAGACCATGTTAAATAAGATAATGTACATTTCTATTGTGATTCTATGGCAGCCCTTAAGGACTAACTATATATCAAAGATCAGTATATAGTTGAACTTCATAGAGTAAGCTTCAAGATTTATTATCATTAGACAGGTAATTCAGCACCTTTATAATAGTGACCATCTGTGTAAAGTTGGGAGGCTATGTATATTGGCTTAGATATCTGCAGAATATCTCGAGCAGGATTAAAGGCACACACAAGAAGGGAGAAGGGCTTTAAGGAAGGAATGGGGACAGAAGTAGAATGGGACACAAGGAGGAGAAAGGACTCCTTGAAAGAAGGGCACACTCGTGGGCAGGCAGGGGCCTGTGGAAGAGGTGTGTGAGGAGAGGGTGAGCAAGCTCAAAAGTTATGAAGACACCATTATGGCCTCATGACTCTGGATGTTAATTAAGAACAAGCAAGCTGGGCTGGAGAGATGGCTCAGCGATTAAGAGCACCGACTGCTCTTCCAGAGGTCCTGAGTTCAATTTCCAGCAACCACATGGTGGCTCACAACCATCTGTAATGGGATCTGATGCCCTTCTCTGTAGTGTCTAAAGACAGCTACAGTGTACTCATATAAATAAAATAAATTAATTAATCTTTGGGAAAAAAAAGAACAAGCAAGCTTTTTTTTTTTTCCTTACAGTGTCCTAGTTTGTTTTCTATTGTTGCTGTCGCACCTAGAGAGGAGAGGGTTTATTTGACTTGCATGTCCAATATTGAGGGAAGGCAGGCAGGAACTCAAGTAGAATAGAAGAAGGAAACACGGAGAATGGTACTGGCTTGCTTTCTCTGGCCTGCTCAGCTTGCTTTCTTATATGACTCAAGACTGCTTACCCAGTGGTGGCACCACACATAATGGCATGGATCCTCCTACAATTATACCCATAAACACACGCACAGACTCATGGCTATAAATGCATATACACAATATACAAAATAAATTAATTTTAAGGTTAATTTAAGTTTTCATTCTCAGGGAGGCAGCTGCTACAGCTAAACAACTCTCATGTTTAATGACACAGTCATCTGTATTCATGGGATTCAACTGTGGATCAAGAAGAGGGTACATGTTGGAAGTTGTGTGTGTACTTACATATACAAACTTTTTGAGTTGTTAATTCCTTAAGAAATACAGTTTAATGACCATTTGCAGAGACTTACATGGTGTTTGGTATTATAAGTAATCTACAGATGATTTGAAATCTAAAGTGATGTGAAAAGGTATTATGTCAATAATATGCTGCTCCATGTATGACACATGAACATCTAGACGTTGGTATTAGCAGAGTGTTCTGGAATCAGTCCCCTATGCATGGTATCAACTCACTATTTCCATAGACAGAATCTGCCAGATCCTGAGCACAAGTCACACATCAGAAAGGTAGTGCTGCAAACTGTTGTCCCCATCATAGTGCCTCTGACGCAACACACACACACACACACACACACACCTTACACCAACTACCTCCTCCTGTTTAATAGAGAAGACAAACACCACCAGAAGGGAACTCTGAGCCTTTTTAATCTTCTTCATCTCCAGACTTGTCCTATTTCTAGACAGGCTCAGTTTCCTCCTTCTGTTTCAGGAGACTGTGTGGCCTTCCCTTTCCTTCTCAAGCACTTGAATTTTGTTCCTTTCTGTACTTTAATCAATAATCTCCTTTATGTCTATATCTTCAATTTCTTCCATTGCCTTTCCTTTGCTTTAGTTGATACCAGTCCCCCTTCCCCCAGAGTCAGGAACCTCAGGCTTGTTCCTTTCGGTATTCTCTCCTTTCCTGAACCCCTCGTTGCTGCTTTCTGATCATCTTCCTAGCATGTCCTCACCCCTGCCCTGACCCCTGTTCAGGCTCTCATATCTTTAATCAAGATTTCTTGCAATTTGTTTCTGGCTTGCTGACTCCATCTACCTCTGTTTATCCTCCATCTTATTCCACAGCAATGTTCTCCCATGAGGCCTGCCATGGACCACATGCCTTCAAAATTCACACACTGTGTCTATGTGATGACATTAAGATAAGAGACCTTTGGAGAGTCCCAGTCAGAAGGCTGGGCCCTTGGGGACTCAATTATGGTACTTATAAAAGGGTTTGAGAGAGGGAATAGACTCTGCATCCTTTCTCTCTTCTATTCCTTCATCTATGTGAGAACATAGCATCCAGGGTACCAACTTGGAAGCAGAGATGCAGATCCACTTGCACCTTGATCTTCTACTTCCCAGACTTCCTTTGATAAAGACTCAATATATGACACTTTGCTATGGCAGCACCTGGACCAATACAAGGCTCTTCTTGACAGAGTCCTAGTCTCTACCACTCTCAGAGGGCAAGCCCAGTGATGTGTGTGGCACTGTTGGCTTCTGTTCTGTGGTTGGCAGCTTACAAGATGTCTTTTTCTCGTCTTCTTGTTGCCCTTCTCAGTCCAGCACTACTGCAATCCCCAGGATGAAGCTTCCCAAGAAGAGCTGTCTAGTGATGGTCAGAACTTCATCTTCCCTCGTCATACCATGACTTCTTTTGGGAAGATCCATGTGGCAGTCATTTGTGCATCAGGTATATCTACTCACAGTTCACATAATACTACACGGAAAACTTTGAAAACTGCCAAAGGAATGGGTTTACCCTACCCTTTATGATAGAATCTCTGGATATAATATAGTTATATTATTATAAACCCTATAAGACTATAATTTTGGACTTAAATACTTAATGTGTGTTTTGTTCATTTGGTTTGTTTTTCAATATAGGGTTTCTCTGTATAGTCCTAGCTGTCCTGGAACTCACTCTGTAGGCCAGGCTGGCCTCAAACTCAGAGATCCACTTGCCTTTGCCTTCCCAGTGCTAGAATTAAAGGCATGTGGACACCATGCTCTGCTTCTTGATATGTATTTTATTTTATTTTTTAAAGATTTATTTATTTATTTTATATGTGTGAGTACACTGTTGTAGTCTTCAGACACACCAGAAGAGGACATCGGATCCCATTACAGATGGTTGTGAGCCACCATGTGGTGCTTGGAATTGAACTCAGGACCTCTGGAAGAGCAGTCAGTGCTCTTAACCACTGAGCCATCTCTCTAGCCCCTTGATATGTATTTTAAATAAAATGGTTTAAAATCATTCGCATTGATGCACATATTTATCACTCCAAGGCTGACTTTCTTTTCAAAAGAGTCCATTCTCCCCAGGCACGAAGGGTCATGCCTGAGATCCCACCATCCAGGATAGATAGACTGCTAGGAGTTCTAGAATAGCCTGGGCTATCATAAGCTCCAGGCCAGCCTGGGCTAGAGAGTGAGACACTATCTTAAAACAACAACAACAACAACAACAACAACAACAACAACAAAACCAGAAAGAAACAAATAAAAAGCCAAATGAAACACGAACTCTCCCCATTATAATCAGAATTCATTTTTTTTTCCTTCCTTAAAAACTTCTTAGATTGATCTTAGACTCTCATTTTCCTTTAAGGTGAAAGTATGTTATTTTGCCTCCATCCCTGAAGTGTATTTCCAGCAGACACAGAGATCCAGCTGACAGGAAGGATTTTTTTCCCATCCTGTAAGATGCCATCCTTGCTTCTGATGGGAAATCCGAGCCACTCATATTCTGTCCCTGTGGTTACCGATGACTACTCCTCCAACAGCTTTAAAATTCTCACTTTATCTTCACACTGCCAGAGTTTGCCTGTGATATGCCTGCTTATTCTTTTCTTTGTATTAATCCTGCTTAGCTTTCGCTTAGCAGGATTTTTTTTTTTTTTAAATCTGTCAATGTATGTCTTACTGTATCAGTCCCCTCATCTTCAAGGGGTGTCTTCCAAGACTCCCGGGAGATGCTTGAAACCACAGATAACACCAAGTCATACATATAATATAGCTATATTTTGTTGTTTATACAGGTAGATAGATTATGTTTTGTGTGTTTATATCTATCTATGATAAGGATTGATTCATTAAGAGCTCAGCAGCAATAACTAAAGGCTAGAAATGGAGCCGAGAGGCAAAACAATTGCTTAATAATAACTAATTATATAATTGAATATTCATGGATTGTAGATGCAGCTTAGTGATAGAGATCTTGCCTAGCTAATTATGGGTTTGGTCCTCTGGACCTCAGAAAATTATGACAATATAACATAATAAGAACTATATGAGCAAGGTATGGTGGTGCACAACTTTAATCCCAACACCCCAACAGGAGGCAGAGGCTGTTGGATCTCTGTGAGTTTGAGGTTAGACTCACCTACAAAGTGAGTCCTGTACAGCCTGAGCTACTAATAGAAAAGCACTATCTCACAAAGGGAAAAAAAAAGTATTATATGATTTATATGAGTTCTCAGTCTTTTTGTTTGTTTGTTTAAATAATTTTTTAAAGATTTATTTATTTATTATATGTAAGTACACTGTAGCTGTCTTCAGACACTCCAGAAGAGGGCATCATATCTCATTATGGATGGTTGTGAGCCATCATGTGGTTGCTGGGATTTGAACTCAGGACCTTCGGAAGAGCAGTTGGTGCTCTTAACCGCTGAGCCATCTCCCCAGCCCAAGTTCTCAGTCTTTTGTTCCCTCTCCTTCCACTCTTGTGCTGCTGGACAGCAGTGGCATATGCCTTTAATCCCAGCACTTGGGAGGCAGAGGCAGGTGGATTTCTGAGTTCAAGGCCAGCCTGATCTACAGAGTGAGTTCCAGGACAGCCGGGGCTATACAGAGAAACCCGTCTCTAAACCCCTACCCCTCCCCCCCAAAAAATATCTTGTGCTGAGCTAGGTGTGGTACTGCACAACTGTCATCTAAGTACTTGAAAGGCCAAAGTAGGAAGCCAGCCTAGGGTATAAAGCAAGACTCTATCTTAAATATGAAAGGCTATCAAGATGGCTCAGTGGGTAAAGGCACTTGCTGCCAAGTCTCACAACCCCAGGACTCACACTGTTAAAGGAGGGAACTGACTCTGATCTCTACATAAATACCATAGTATGCATGCCCCCCCATAAATGAAGAAATGAAGAAATATAATTAAAAGTATATAAACAAAATCTTATTGTATTGTGTTAATGTTTCTTACCTGCGGCTGATAGTGGCTGGGTATATGTTCTCAAATACACCACCCAGTTCATGCACTCCTACATAATGTCTCATGTGTTAGGTTTTCTGATGTTATCCACCCAGTTCCCAGGGCTTGTTCTTTGTTTTGTTTTTCTTTCAACATTTTTTCTCTCTGCTCCTCTGACTGCGTAATCTCTTTTTTTTTTTTTTTTTAAGATTTATTTATTGTTATATGTAAGTACACTGTAGCTGTCTTCAGACACACCAGAAGAGGCTGTCATATCTCATTACGGATGGTTGTGAGCCACCATGTGGTTGCTGGGATTTGAACTCAGGACCTTTGGAAGAGCAGTCAGTGCTCTTTCCTGCTGAGCCATCTCACCAGCCCCATAATTTCTTTTTTTTTTTTTAAGATAACTTTTTTTAAAAATATATATTTTTTATTTATATTAGTACACTGTAAGCTGTCTTCAGACACACACACACAGAAGAGGGCATCAGATCCCATTACAGATAGTTGTGAGCCACCATATGGTTGCCGGTAATTGAACTCGGGACCTCTGGAGGAGCAGTCAGTACTCTTAACCACTGAGCCATCTCTCCCCACCCCACCCCCAACTGCATAATTTCAACTGGTGTATCACCAAGTTTATTGAGTCTCCATTAACTGCCATCTGATGTTAAGCCTATACTATGACTGCTTCATTCCTCTCTCCCTCTTCCTCTTCTGCTCCCATCCTTTCTTTCTCTCTTTCTTTCTTCCTTTCTTTCTTTCTTTTCTTCCTTCTTTCCATGTGATGCTGGGAATCGAACCCAGAGCCTTATGCCTGCTGTGTAAGTATTCTACCACTGAGCTACATTTCTAGGCTCTTCACATATGTTTTCCTTTTTCATTTATTTATTTATTTATTTATTTATTTATTTATTTTGGCTTTCCAAGACAGGGTTTCTCTGTGTAGCCCTGGCTGTCCTTGAACTCACTCCGTAGACCAGGCTGGCCTCGAACTCAGAAATCCGCCTGCCTCTGCCTCCCAAGTGCTGGGGATTAAAGGCATGTGCCACTACTGCCCACCTTATGTTTTCAAATTCTAGAATTTTCATTTGAGCTTTACTTCTCTGCTGAAGTTTCCTATCCACACATATAATAGCTGCCTTAGGAGCCCTAGCTCCAGTATCCAACATTTGGTCAACCTCTGTTGATGACCATCTTCTCTGGTTGTAATGGGCTGTGATTCTCTGTCAAAATGCTGAGTTTAAAATCCTGGGCATTGTGAGTAATGACTTTGCACAGGCTAGCTCTTCCTCTGTAGCCCTCACTTCTCTGGAATCTCTGCCTTAGCTTTTCATCAGCTAAGGCCACCCCAGACTTTGTTCCCTGACTCTCAAGACAATAAGGCCAAGGCTCTACCTTGGGCCTGCAATCCCAGACTTTGGGAAGCAGAGTCAGGAGGATTTCTGTGTGTTCATGGTTAGCCTAAGCCACAGAGTAAAACCCTGTCTCAAGAGAGAAAAGTGGGGGAGGGGGAGAAACAAGATTATTTGTGTACACACACATCCTTGTTTGCATTTTAGCCACTTTAAGTGGCACGGATTGGTACTGTCCTCCTTGGCTTTCTATTGCTATGATAAACAGCATGACCAAAAGCAACTGTGGAAGAAAGGGTTTATTTCTTCTTACAATTTCCAGGTCACTGTCTACTACAGAACAAGTCAGGGCATCAGGGCAGGACCCTTGAGTTCCTGAAGCAGAGACCACAGAGAAGGGAGGCTTACCAGCTTGCTCCTCCTCCAGACCACTTTCCTGTACAACACAGGACCACCTCTTTCAGGTCACCCTTGTTCATGTCAAGTTAACAAATAGCCATCCTAGGGATCTATGCTCACTCTCAAAGCTGTTATCATCAAGACATTGTCTCTTTTTAAATTTCTGAATTTTAATTAATTTTTTGTAATATTAGGGGTTAAAATCCAAAAACTACAAATTTATGAATCCCTAAATTTGTAGATATGTGATTGACAAATAAAGATTATATATGCAACATAATAGCAATGACTACCCACCACAACCAAACGGATTACCACACCTGTCACCTTACATATCAGAACTTATTGGACTTACAAGTAAAGGTGTGTGCCTTTAATCAATGTCTTTTTTTCCTCTCTCTACCTAGGCGAGCCTCTTCACTGTCATTCTAATCTTTAAAACAGCAACTCTCTTCTGCTCTGCTTGTCCTCCAGGGGCTCTAGTAGTCGGGTTTCGTTTTTTTGTGTTTTTTGTTGTTGTTGTTTGTTTTGTTTTGTTCTGTTCTGTTTTGTTTGTTTTTCCATTTCATCTAGAATTTTGTTTTAGAGAGATATATAAGTTGTTTTGTTTTGTTTGAGGTTGGCCTCAAACTGGCAATCCTCCTGCCTCAGCCTCCTTAGGGTTGACATTATAGACTTGTACCACACGTCAAGTTTATTTTTATATTTTATCCAGAGTGTTTTCTTCTATCTAGATGAATATAAACCAGGAGCTTACTCAGCTATGCTAGATATAGGCCCGACAACTATTTCCATCTCTCTGCCTTCTGGACATGTGGATGAATCGTGCTTTCTATTCCCTGAGGGTGGGACGACAACATATGAGATGTGATTGAAAGTTCTGCCTTCAGCGTTCCAGATGGTGGCTCTTCCCTCAACCTGGGCCCCGAATTGACAGACCCAATTTGGGTCTGTCACCCAATCTTTGTTTTAAATGTATTCTGAACAATAAACAAATCATTTTTTTTTATTTAAGCAACTAGCACGGAGAGTCATATGCTATCATAGCTTTGTCATCTAACCTATCCTGACTGATCTACGCCTCATTTTCTTCTCATTGGCATCAGTTTTGGGGGCTGCTGGGACAATGTACCACACCTTTTCTGGATTAAAAAAAAAATCACAAAAATATATCAGCTCCGAGAATCAAATCAGCAAGTCTGAACTCTGCCTGTAGGGCTGCATCCATCCCTTCAGAGTCTCCTGAGAAAACACCACGTTAACTTTTGGGCTTCTGAAAGCTGCCTGGTTTTTTCCTCCATCTTTAAGGCTAGAAGTGCCCTTGTCACCTCTCCAGCCTCCTCTCTCCTAAAACCGCAGTGATTATGCTAAGCCTACTCTGTCAATCCAAGATAACAGAGTCCTATCTCAAGGTCCTCATCTGAAAACTTCCGTTTGCTATGTAAGATCATGGATTCAAAGGCTGAGAAACCAAACTGTGGTTTTGAGGAAACTAATATTTAGCCTACCTAACAAAATGCCAGTAGTCTCTCTAACACAGTAACTCAGATAGAGGAGGTGCTTGCTAAGTATGCATTAATTAAACAATTTTTTTGCTATTAGCATTAGCACCACTCGGGAGCTCATTAAAATGTAGCACTCCGGCCCACCCCAAACATACTGAACCCAAATCCTCATTTTAACAAGCTCCCCAGGTGGGCCTCTCTACAGTGATGCATGAGGTGTGCTGGTGTGAGTCATCTAATCTAATAACAATGGCTAACGCAGACTGAGACTTTGCTGTACGTGCTCCACCTCACACGGTCATGACCCTCCTCTAACCTCAGCGGCACCAAACATTTCTGTGGAGTGCAAATTTTGGGCTAATTCCTGAATACTCTCTGCCCCCAGCGCCTTCTTCAAAATTGAGGAGCCCAGAAGTGGAGGGGGTTGATAAACCTGAAAGAGACTCTCATCAGAGAAAGTGCAGTGCTGACGGACAAGTCTCTTTGCTTCCCATCCTTGGAATGGATAATTGTAAGGTTTCCTATAAGAGAGATCTCTCAGTTGTGCTCGCAAGTGCCGGCTCTTCTTTCCTGGGATCCACTGCAGAGAAGCTATCTGTCTCCGGGTTCTTTCCACAGCAAACACCGAGGTGGTGCTTACTCAGCACCAGGCCCTCCGCTGAATGTCATTTATGGCATGTTACACTTGGATCAGTTCTGTGAAGAGGCACACTATTTTTATTCCCTTTTTCAGTCTTGTTTTTTTGTTTTGTTTTGTTTTTTGTTTTGGCTTTTGAGACAGGCTTTCTCTGTGTAGCTCTTGATTTGTAGTCCAGGCTGGCCTCAGATTCATAGAGATCCACCTTCCTCTGTCTCCCAAGTGCTGGGATTAAAGGCATGAGCCACTACTACCCAGCATCATTTTTACCCCCTTTTAGATAAAATTTTAAGAGACACAAGCCACATGTCATGGTGCATGACTATAATCCCAGTCATGCTGAGATACGGAGAGCTGTCAAGAATATAAGGTCAGCCTGGGCTACATAGTGAAAAATCCACCCTAAAAAAAATTACATACAAACAAAGCTAGTGTGGTACTACTGCCAGGAATCCCAGCACTTAGGAACTGGGGGCAGGAAGATCTGACGTTTAAGGTCACCCTCAGGTACGTAGCCAGTTCTAGGCTAACCTGGGCTATAGGAGGCCTCATCTCAGAAAACAAAACAAAGCAAAACAAAACAAATAAGGATCCCCCCAAATCCATGAAATTCTAAAAGAAACGTTACAATTTTCCCAACTTCAAAAAAATAATGAATGGTAGGGTAGTGTTCATTGATAATGGCTGGCTGGCTTGACCTCAGCCTGACACTCAGTGTACTGCACCTGCTCAAGTTATGGTCTGGATCTTCCTCCCAGCCCCATGCTCCCAGAAATAAGACTCACACTCAAAATATAATTACAAATACTTTGACTATATTGCTGGCCAAATTCTCCTCTAACTAGAATCCTAACATAAGATAACTCATTTATTTTAATTTATATTCTGTCACATGGCTGGTTACCTGTGCTCAGGTTCCATGAATCCGTCTCCTGACATCTTCCTGGGGTGTATCCCTTGCCTGGCTCTATCCCAGAATTCCCTCTCCTCTCAGATGTTCCATACCCCATTTTCTGTCTAAACCATAGGCCATCAGACTTATTATCAGGTGTCACTTCTATACAGACATAAGATATTCTCTCTTTACCGCTCCGGAAAGAAAATACGATGGTTTCCATTGCATAGCATTTCTCATATTAAGACTGAGAACACTTTAATCCCAGCACTTGGGAGGCAGAGGCAGGCGGATTTCTGAGTTCGAGGCCAGCCTGGTCTACAGAGTGAGTTCCAGGACAGCCAGGGCTACACAGAGAAACCCTGTCTTGGGAAAAAAAAAAAAAAGACTGAAAACAAATGGGGCCTGTATAATACAGCTTAACGCAGTAGTCAGAAGCCTAAAGTAGACCGGCCTGTCACAAGTCTAAGGTCAGCCATAGCTACACAAGGAGACCCTGTCTCAAAAGGAGGTCAGCAAGATGGCTCAGCAAATAAAGACACATGCCTGCGGATCTCAGCTCCCTCCCTGGCACCCATATAAGATAGAAGGGGAGAACTAACAGCACGGAGTTGCCCTCTGACCTCCAACCATGCTCATCATGTATACACACGATAATAAGTAAAACTTTAAAACTACAAGCAAAAAGAATTAAGTAATTAAGACAGAAAGGAGTCGGCCTTGCTAAGGTGGGCCTGTAACCTCAGTCACGCAGAAGGCTGAAGGGCGGATCGAGAGAACACAAGCCCGTTCAACTTAGTGAGAGCTATCTCAAAACAGACGTCCACAGTGGGGGTGGAACAACAGCTCAACTGGTAAAGCACTTTTTGCATAGCATGAGGACCTGGGCTCAAATCCTCAGCATTCAAATAAAAAGCCAAAAGCCAGGTATGGTGGTGTGTGCCGGTAACCCCAATGCTGTGGGAAGGGGCTGATGAGACAGAAGGATCCTTGAGGCCAACTGGCAAGTCAGACTAGCCAAAACAGTGAGTTTCACATTGTGAGAAACTGACTCAAGTTCATCTGTGAAGGCGAGCAAATAAAGTAGGTGGAGGCACCCTGCTGAGGAAACACCATTTGTCTGTCCAGCATTGTGTCTTCCTTCCTTCCGTACAAAATCCCAAATGCCACACCTCCCCCATTGTGACCATAGTACTCAGCAAGGAAAATCCACTTCTAAATCCAGAAGTATAATCTAACCAATTCTAGTGTCCTACCCACGTCTCCTCTCTCATTTCTTCCTTCCTCCCTTCCTCTCCCCTTCCCTCTCCCATTCTTTCGTCTTTCTCCCTACCTCTTCTTCCCTTCACTTCCTTTCCTTTCTTTTTTTAATTTTATTTTTTTAAGACAGGGTCTGCAGGGCAGTGGTGGCGCATGCCTTTAATCCCAGCACTTGGGAGGCAGAGGCAAGCTGAGTTCGAAGCCACCCTGGTCTACAGAGTGAGTTCCAGGACATCCAGGGCTATATACAGAGAGACCTTGTCTAGGGGGATGAGGGTAGGGTGAAGACAGGATCTTGAATTAGCAATCCTCCCGCCTCTGCCTCCCAATCACCAGGGTGACAGGTCTGAGCCAATGTATCTCCTTTGTAGTGCTTCTCAAAGGACTAAGCAAAATTGTTTTGAACATCGTCAGTGCTCTCTTTTTTGCTTGCTGTGCGATTAATTCCGAGCCAATAAAAGGCTTGTCATTTTGCCGCTGGTTAGCTTTTAATACAGTTTGCAAAACCTTCTAGAAAGGACTGGTTGTTCAGCATTCTGTCTGAACTCCACCCCCACAGTTACCTGGCAGAATCTCTAGGATCATCAAGTGTCCCCCAGCCTCGGCAACAGGTCCATGGAAGTTATTTAAGTTAGCTCAATCAAGCTGAAGGAAAGCCTTGCATGACCCAGGGAGGTCTTCCTGTTTTTTATGGCAAGTGTGAACAAGGAGGCACATTATACCACTGTTCCTGGCTGGCATTGTCCACAGTGTGAGGAACTGGCTCACGAGGAAGATGACAGTGCAATGACAGAGTGGAGAGAGAGGGGGGAGCGGGAGGGGGAAGGAGAGAGAGGGGGAGATGCTAGGATAGTAGACTGTAAAGATGAAAGAGATGTGCTACTATGATCATGCTATGTCTGCGGGCCCTTCGGGTCAGGAGCCTTTCCCACTATACTATGATGTCTTTACACAAATCTGCTCAGCATCTTCCAGATACTCGAGCCAAGACACACACACAGTCACACCCTCACTCTGCTCGGCACTCTTTCTCAGTGTTTGTGTCTGGAGTAGGAGACATGGCCTCTGTGTCACACTCTGCTCCCTCACATACACAGATGACATCTGGAAATACCATCGTGGGTTTCTGCAGCTGACTGCAGCCACAGCAGGAAGAACTTGTTTACAGCTTTTTCCCCCCTTTACAGGCAGAGAGACAGGACAAGAGAGTGCTCAAAAACATGGCTCTGGATGCAGGGTCCTGAGAGCAAATCCCATCTTTGCCATTGTGTGACCTTGGGTTTGAAACTTCATTTCTTCATCAATAAACATGGAGTGTCCAGATCACAAACTACATAATTTAATCGTATCTGGAAAATATAAGAGTTTAAATGTTCCAGGGCTTTATCCTCTGGTTTGGGCATTTGACAACATTTACTGGGAATGTATTATCTTCCAGGCATTGTGATAGGAGTGAAGAACACGTCAAATGAGCAGAATAGCTTGTATTCCAGCAAGAGAGAGACCCAGAATTAACAATTAATATGAAATGAGAAAACAAAGCCACAGAGGAAAAAAAAAAGACAACAAATGTTTTCTTTGGAAAAGAAAATGTAAAATAGAGCCAGGGGCAATAGGAAGCTGCAGTGTTTGTAAAGATAAACTGGCCTGGCAGCCTTCTTTTGGGAGGAGAGAGCTGGGTATAGTTTGCATGTCAATAATCACAGCATTTGGAAGGTGGGGGCAGGGAAATCAGGAGGTCAAGGCTAGCCTTGGCCATAGAAAGAATGAGGCCAATCTGAGACCCCGTCTCAAACAAATAAGGAATAAATGAACAAATGAATGAATGAATACCAAAAAGAATATGGGGTAGGAGTGTGCTTTGGGAGAAGGGAGCCGGGTAGGGTGTGGGAGAAGGGGGTCCAAGATAAAGAAATACACCTCTGGGAAGGATTCTTAGGCTGGTGAGCAGTTGCTTAGCTCCCATGAAAGCAAAGTGAGCAGATGGTTGGAGTGGACTGTGGAAAAGCAACACAGTAGAAGAGAGGCTCAGAAGGTTCAGGAGGCTCATCCAGGCACTCCTCTGTGAGGGTTTGTTCCCACTGTGCAGACTAGAGCAGGGGCTCTGTGGGACATGAGAGGTTTTACCAAGAGAAGTCCTGTGACCTAGTGTACTACGGAATCTCTAGGAGATGTGTGAGAAGAGAAATCAGGGTCAGGTGAAGGCAAGGACATCCACTGAAAGTCCAGTGTGGCGAGAGACAGTGGTGGCTGCAGTTGAGGTCATGGGAAGGGTCAGATTGTGAAGACATCAGGGGAACTTGACTAAATGGAGTTTCTATGGGGCATAAAGACAGGGATAACCAGGCGTCATGATGCACACATGTAACCCCAGCGGGCCAGAGGTGGAGACAGTAAGGTTACTGAGTTCTCCAGCAGCCAGAGCTACACAGTGAGGTCCCGTCTCTAAATAGGCATCTATCACATCAGCTTTTGACCCAAGCTACCAAACAATACAGGGAGGTACCAAACAGAAGGTGTGAAGTCTTAAGGGCTTATGAAGTCACCAATGGAATAGGGAAGCTATAGGCAGAGCTCCAGGGGTCACTGGCTCTGAGAGAGTTTGGAGAGGGCTGGAGAAATGACTAAACAGGTAAAAGCGTTTACCACAAAAGCCTGACAAACTGAGATTTATTCCTGGAATCTCACAGAGTTGAAGAAGGGAATGGACAACCAAAATTTGTTCTCTTACCTCTACAGACAGTGTGATGTTTATATAATAATATTTATTTCACTCCTTTCTTCTTTCCTTCCTCCCTCCTTACCTCCCTCCCTCCCTTCCTCTCTTCTCTCTCTTTCTCTCTCTCCCTCCCTCCCTTCCTTACTTCTCTCTCTCTTTCTCTCTCTCTCTCTCCCTCCCTCCCTGCCCCTCTTTCTTTCGTCTTTTCTTTTTATGATACAGGATCTCACCATATAGCCCTGGCTGGCCTGTAATTTGCTACCTACACCAAGCTGGCCTCGAACTCAGAGAAAGCCACCCGTTTCTATCTCCAGTGCTGGGAATAAAGACATATCTGGCCATTTTGTGGTTTTGTTCCAATTTTACTTTATGTGTGTGGTTGTCTTGCTGCACATCTATCTGTTGTACCACATTTGTGGTCCCAGAGGCCAGAAGGTGTCAGATCACCTGGAACTGGATTGACAGGCAGACGTGAGCTGTCGTGTGGTGTTGGGAATCAAGGGTGCTCTGGTGATCCTTAACTGCAGTGATCTTAACCGCAGAGCCATCTCTTCAGTTTCTTATAAATAAATCTTTTTAAAGAGAGAGACAAATGGAGGGCACTGGAGGGACAACTAGGGCACTGGCCTCTCCTTGCCTTCCTTGGCTTCTAGGCTCTCAGAATCTGTTCCCTTTGGGATTCTTCACTGCTTGCTCTTTGTCTTCTTTGCTGTAAGGGAGTGAATGGAGAGAAATAACTTCTAGAGATTTCATAGGGCAAGAGCCATTTATGACCTTGACAACAGTATTTCTGGTGTAGAGCTGGGGGAAAGTGTGACTGGTGTCAGATGGAGAGGGAATAGGAGGTGCGTGCAGACTGTGAATGCCATCAACCCAGGGTGTATGCAGGAGTTGTGTACAGACTGTCAGTGCCACCAACCAGGGTATGTGCAGGAGGTGTGTGCAGCCAGGGGAAAAAATAAGTGAAGATTACAGAGAATACAAGATCCTATTCATGCACGTATATACTCATGTGTAGGGAGACAGGAGCGTGTGTAGCAAACCACATCTTAGCACAATGGACACTATGTTAGAGGCACCAAAGCACCATTTTGACTTAAGAGCCTAGCACGTAGATCACAATGCTTCCCCCCAAAAAAAACAAGAATAAAGACCTAATCCATCACAGACCAGGGTTCTGGAAAAGCCCTTGTGTTCTAACCTTGCTTTTTAGCTTCTATATAGCTCTGCTTATTGCTAACTCTTCTTGATAATTGAAGCATGTCAACCAGGATATGATTTTTAGGCATAAAACCCAAGAACAGTAAGCTAGTAGCTACATAATATGGGAGAGTTCCCCATGTAGCTCACCCATAGGCCAATAGGCTTTCTACTGGCTTTAAGAGTCCGTGTGTTTTGTTTTGTTGTTGTTTTTTGGGTTTTTGTTTTGTTTTGTTTTGTTTTGTTTTTTTCGAGAGAGGGTTTCTCTGTGTAGCCCTGGCTGTCCTGGAACTCACTCTGTAGACCAGGCTGGCCTAGAACTCAGAAATCTGCCTGCCTCTGCCTCCCAAGTGCTGGGATTAAAGGCGTGCGCCACCACTGCCCGGCAGAGTCTGTGTGTTTTATGAAGCTATCTCATAACAAATGAATACATTTCTGCACTAAAGTGAACTATTCTGATGACAAGCATGAGGTGGGGCTAAGTTCAGAAGTTATTAATAGATGGCTCTGGTAATAAGTACTTGCCTCTAAAGCCTACTTAAGATGGGGTTGGGGATTTAGCTCAGTGGTAGAGCACTTGCCTAGCAAGCGTAAGGCCCTGGGTTCGGTCCTCAGCTCTGAAAAAAAAAAGCCTACTTAGGAAAGTCATCACACACACACACACACACACACACACACACACACACAAGGCTCTCACAAACCCACAATATTCATACACATAATAATACAAATGTTATTGCCTTGGCTGTCCTGGAACTCACTCTGTAGACCAGGCTGGCCTCGAACTCAGAAATCTGCCTGCCTGCCCCTGCCTACCAAGTGCTTGGATTAAAGGCGTGCGCCACCACCGCCAGCGAATTCACCTGATTTTCATTATTGTCTTAGATTCTATTGCTGTGAAGAGACACTATGACCAACAGGGCCACACCCACTCCAACAGGGCCACACCTACTTCTTCTCCTATTGAGCCTAGATAAGGTAGTTAGGGGAAAAGTACCCAAAGGCAGATAGCAAAGTCAGAGACAGCTCCTGTTTCTGCTGTTAGGGGATCTACGTGTAGACCAAGCTGCATGTCTGTTCCATATGTGTAGGGGGCATAGGTCTGTCTTGTGCATGCTCTCTGGTTGGTGGTTCAGTCTCTGTGAGCCCCTGTGGTCCCAGGTTAGTTGAGTCTTTAGGTTTTCTTGTTGTATTCTTAACCTCTCTGGCTCCTTCAATCCTTCCTCCTCTTCCATAAGATTCAGAGCACTATCTAATATTTGGCTGTTGTTTTTTGCATCTGTTTCCATTAGTTGCTGGGTAAACCCTCTCTGATGATGGTTATGCTAGGCTCCTGTCTGCAAATACAGCAGAATATTATTAATAGTATCAGGGATGGGCTCTCTTTCATGGCATGGCAAGCTGGACCAGTCTTTGGTTGGCCATTCCCTCAATTTCTGCTTCATTTTTATCCATGCATATCTTTGTAGGCAGGACAAAGTGTGGGGTCAAAGTTCTGTGGCTGGGTTGGTGTACCACCTTCTCCCACTTCTTGCTCCATTGGAGGAAGCCTTGCCTGGTTACAGGAGGTAGTTATTTCAGGTTCCATATTCTCTATTCATAGGAATCTTAGCTAGGGTCACCCTCATAGATTCTTGGGAATTTCCATTGTCCTAGGTTTCTATCTCGTCCCAGAGATGTCCCCCCACCACACATGCACGGATTGCACTGATTCCAGTTCTCTGGAGGGTTCAAGTCTAAGGAGGACAGAGAGAGAGAAAGAGAGGGGGAAGGGGAAATTGGGAGAGGACTACACCTCTTAATAGTGCCACTCCTATAGGCACTATTCAAACTCATTAATTCATGGATGCTATTCCTATTCAAACCACCACAATTACTATAACAAAATAAGGCAGACTGCTTTAAAAAGAAAGGCATGGTTTGGCTCATAGTTCTACAGACACAAGGCCGAGGAGGGCAGCGCTAGCATTGAAGGCATAGAGCTTCACCTGGCAAGAGACAAGGATACTAGAATCTGCCAATGACCGTCCTCTGAGCCAAACAACTGCTCTCTGGGGAGTTCAGCTATATCCCCTTGCCAAAAGATTATCCCAGTTGTACTAGCTGAGTGTTTACACTCTCAACATAGAGAGGTAGGAAGGACTGGGAGGCCCTCACATGAGTATCTAGCACTCTCTACTATCTCTTGTATGCAATTCTTCCTTAATTGCATGTGATCTTAGGGATGGGCTAGAGTAGATAGGCATAGATAGGCCTGAGAAAAAAAACGTAAGGAGGGAGCTAAGTCTATATAGCTGCTAGAACCTTCCTTGCTGGGTAAAGGCTTTCCTCCGTTCCTGTGTGACCTGGTGGAGAGGGAGGAGCTCCAACACCCCTGTAAGTATCCACTTACGGCTGCTTTATAAGGAAGCCCAAACACTCCTTGGTTATTTAGAGTGAACTCAGGCAGAAGGCTGCCTTGGTTTGTCGTCTGGATCTTAGCAGAAGGGACCTGTAGGTGGACAAGCATGGCTTCTAGGGACCAACCCATTGTCCTTTTGTTCGTTCAGCAAGCACAAACCATAAGCACTGAGCAGGGACACAGACCTTGAACTCCCAGATTAAATGATATTCTCATGTACTACCAATTTACCGGTCTTGGCCTACTCTTTTACAGTCTCACAATGGGGATTAAACTTCAACACGTGAAGCCTTGGGATCAAACAATATCCTACCCATTGCAATAGACAACGGGGAGGCACCCTGGGGAGGCATCCTGGTGCTGTGTGTGAAATATGAATGGGTATCCAAGGGACAGAAGTGTGGGCAGCACCTGAACAGAAAGGCAGAGAGAGCAGGGCAGTAGGTGGAAGGCGAGGTGTTTTGTCAAATTGCCTTTATTTGCTCAGCGAAATAAGCAGCAGGGGTTTTGGCTCAAGAGAGTGTTTGGAACGAGGAGAGTGTCTGAGGACACAAGGTGAAATTTAGTTATTTCAGAGTATGAGAAAGGAAAGTCCCTGGGGATATGCAAAAGGACAGTGTTGAGAGCCCACTAGAGACTCGGGATCATAAATTTTGAGTGGCAACAGTTAGCCTTGATATTTTAGTTCAGCAAGGCAAGTTGGAGAGAAACTGCATCTTGCCAAGAAGTTCCAGGAACCAGGTGAGGGTGCAAGCATAGAAACTATGATGTCACAGCTATGTAGGAAAGACATAAGGACACGACTGAAGATTGAAAAGGGAGACTGGGAGCCACAACCAAGTTAAAGAATTCTTCAAATATGGTTATTTAAAATTATTAAATAAACTAGAGAAAGAAGCGTTGGTTGGTATCTTAGTCAGGGTTTCTATTCCTGCACAAACATCATGATCAAGAAGCAAGTTGGGGAGGAAAGGGTTTATTCAGCTTACATTTCCACATTGCTGTTCATCACCAAAGGAAGTCAGGACTGGAATTGAAGCAGGTCGTGCAGAGGCCATGGAAGGATGTTCCTTACTGGCTTGCTTCCTCTGCCTTGCTCAGCTTGTTTTCTTATAGAATCCAAGACTACAAGCCAAGGGATGGCCCCACCCACCATGGGCCCTCCCACCCTCGATCTCTAATTGAGAAGATGCCCTACAACTGGATCTCACGGAGGGAGGCATTTCCTCAGAGAGGCTGCTTTCTCTGTGATAACTCCAGCTTGTGTCAAATTGACACACATAACCAGCCAGTACAGCTGGGTGGGGAAGCAGGGTGCAGGATGAGTTCAGAAATGGAGGTAGTTTCTGGAGTCACAAAAGTCTAGGGCACCCAAATAGCAATAGAGTGTTTCAGGGTAACCCCACTAACATTGTTAACAGCTGGAGGGGAAGGCTGTGAGTCAAGTGTGTGGGACTCTCAGAGCGTGAAGGTGAGGGAAAGTCAGAACTTCCACAAGGCACCAGGTGGAGCTAGCTTAGCCTGGGGGCAAGGTCTAAAGCTGCAGAGGGAAAGGAAGAGGCACATCAGTGGTGAGCAACTCTAGTGCTGACAACAGGTGCTAAATTCCACTCCGTAGGCCTCATAAACTTCATCCTCTTTTTGGAGGCTAAGAGGCCACCCAGGGTAAAGGATTTTATTCAGGGTCCTGGACTCAGAAGGAAATGAGAAACAGCTAGACCTTTTATTTCCCTTTCTCTGTTTCCCAAATGCCAACGCAGTGTTTTGGATATTTAAAAGGACACTTAAAATGCCCTTGTTTGTTTCTGCCTTTGTACAACCAGTGCTGCTCAAGGACAGGGCAGTGGTAACCATGGCAGTGAGCAGAGGGTGGCAAAGAGGTGGTTTTTAAAATGGGGTGAACCTCAGACAGGCGGCAAACAGAGCTGGAACCTCTTGTCCTCCTGGGAGCCCATTGTTCATTCAACTTCACTGTCAGGAAAAGCTGAATTCTTCCCTGCAGGGAAGCAAGCTTAAAAGAGAAGGGTTTGCCTCTCTCGATGTGTGTCCCTGGGAATAGATTTCGGGGCTGGGT
This sequence comes from Montemys delectorum, assembly GCA_019843815.1. NCBI lineage: Eukaryota > Metazoa > Chordata > Mammalia > Rodentia > Muridae > Montemys > Montemys delectorum. Next base: position 24,364 of record JADRCD010219872.1, read on the forward strand.
GGGCACCAGGAAGATTTGGGGCAGCTGGCACAAACAGGTCAGTCTGTGATGGCAAAGAAACTAGCTATCTTGCCTCCTGAGTGCAGAGTTCTTAGGACCTGTCAGCTGTCTCGCCACCTCTCCCCAGACAGGTGGCCGCTCATAGGGGTGGCCCAGTATTCCAGCCAAAACGGCTGCTAGGCCCCAGCCTTCGCAGGAAGGTATGGGGTGGGGGGAAGGGTAGAGGAGACAAGCGAAGGAGAGAGCTGACGCACTGCTGGATTAGGAATCTTAAGAGCCTTCCTTTCCAGGACGAAGACGCGCCCCAAGCGGTCACAGGGCAGGGCAGGCCTGGGTAGAACCGGGCAAACTAGAGGCACACGGGCGCAGGAAAGTCCCATGACTGCAGTGTTTTGCGGCAGGTTTCCCAGCTGCTCTAGGCGGGAGGGAGGCAGCCCCGGGTGATGGGCGAAGGAAGGGAGAGGGAAGTAAACAGGAGACCACGGAGAGAGCCAGTTCCCGGTGTTCAGAGAACACCAGCCGCCTCCGGTCCCGGTGGGTGGCTGTATGTGTGGAAAAGAAACAGGGAGTGGGAGGGAGAGTGAAGAACAAGCAGACACTTTTTTGCCTGTCATCCACTCACCTCGTCTTCCCGACCCTGCAGCCCACGTCCCTACTAGGGTAAGGGTGGCAGGAGGTGGGAAGAAGACAGCTCGCCAGGCACCCACCCCTAAGTACGAGCAACTGTCGCTGAATCAGAACTGTCTCAGCCGCCTGTCACCTGCGCTCGCTGGGGAGGGGCACGTGGCATCAGACTTGGGACTTGCGACGGGAGGGGGTGGAGAACCCAGCAACCAGCCAGAGCGTGGGGTGTCTCCGGGGACTGGGGAAGCGGGAGTGTCTACCTCCAAACATCTAGGGGACATCAGGGAGAATGGGTGGGACTAGGGTCTTGAGGGGACTTGGAAGCGGGGGTTGTGGGGGGGGGGGGATGACAGGGGGCCGGGGGGGCCTGCGGGGGGAAGCGGGGGGAGGCACGGGGGGGGGGGGGGATGACAGAGGGCCGGAGGGTCCTGCAGTGGGAAGCAGTGGGAAGCACCGGGGAGCGGCGCCGGGGCTGAGGGGCGGCTGCTGCTGTCGCCAGTGCGCGGGGTTATGCGAGGTAACCGAGCCTGGAGGAGGAGGGAGGCGGCGTGGGCCGCGGGCCGGGGTGTCTGGCGCTCGTTGGACAAAGAGATGATGAAACGTGAGCGCTATATTTACCAAGGGGGTGGAGACGGGTGAGAGGGGGGGGTAAAAAGGACAAACTGTTCCACAACAACCACAGGAAACACAGCCCTTCTGACTCACCCAGAGGGCCACGCCGACCCCTCGCAGCCTTAGCCCCGAGGCAGAACCAAAGCCGGGGGGCGCCAGCACCGGCCCGAGCCCGGATGCTCGGGCTGGGGATGGATTGCCTTATAAATGAAAAGGACACTCGGTCGAAAGACTGCATGAGTGTGCACATAGCTTTTGTGGGGTAGGGGAGGGCAAGGAACGACATTAATGGTTTTTTTAGCCGGGTGGCTGGGTCATCGCAGAAGAGATGTGGCTGCAGTCGTGAAGAGCACGATTCCTGCAAAGTCATCTCCACCCGCACAGCCTGGCCGGCCAGCCCGCCCCGCCCAGGGACAGCAGCACCAGCCACCCCACCTCTCTTTTCCTCCCCCCACCCGCGCGCCTTGCTCGCAGGGCCCAGAGTTGGGGTGCGGTGTGGACTATGTTTAGAAGCTGATGTCATCGCGACACCCTACTCTGCAGTGTTCCCAGAGGGACCGCAGGGCAGGTTTTCCTGATCTTCGAGGATGTGGGGGTGGAAAGTGGCTTGCCTTCTCAGCACACCTCACACCCATGGTACCCTAGGGATTAAAAAAAAAAAATCTCTCTAGAGTTACGAAACAGGGAGGTATGCTCACGTGGAGCGTGCGAGCCCAGTGGCTAGCGCCCCAAGGGCCAGTAACCCTCCCTTGGGGCTCTACCTCCACCTCAGGTGTGGGGGGCTAATTTCAAGGTTAGCTCACGTGGGCGCGGGCGCCCGGAGCTCCTTGCACGAGTTTGGGGCGGGTTCCTCGTCCCCCAATCTAGGGCAGTTTGTTCAACTGAAGCAAAAGGAGCTTGATGTTCCAGCAGGGAAGGGATTTCTGAGAACTGGGACTGTCCTCAGATGAACCTGCCTCCTCCGGCTGCTGCGGCGGCGGCCGCCTGCGGAAGACTTTTTAAAAGGGCGATGCCAGGCCCAGACGCTCGGCGCGCAAGTGGCTGAACCGCCCGCCACTCTGCGGCCGGAGCCGAGCACCCGCCCCGAGCGCCACGCGGGGCTGCTCTGAGCTCTGGGGGCTGCCGGCTAAACTTATCCTCCTGCATATGCATGAACGGATGGCCTTTCCGCTCTGCAATGGAGAGGCCTGGGGTTTTGCGGTAGGCTGCTTAGTGGAGCGAGAGTAAAGTAGGGCGTCGTGGAAGTTTTCGCGCCGGAGCTCCCCGCCCCCAACAGACACTGGGTGTTAACTCAACCTGGCCACAATCGGTTCGCCAGATCCGGCTTGGCTTTATCGGATTGTGTTCCAAATCCAGGGTCATCGCTATAGTGGAGAGCCCACCCCCTCATTCCTGTCTATATTCTTCCTAAACCCACCACCTTTCAGCTTTCCCCAGTAGGCCCTTTATGTGCTTTGGGTGAGATCGCTAACGCTGCTGAGCTCAGGCCGGAAAGGGAGAGGTGAGGATCCATCCCAAAGTGAGATCTGACACGTGATCCCCTACCCTCAGCGGGCCATCTGTTCTTCTTCCTTCCTGCCGAGAGGCTGGCAACTTTGTCCAGGCAAGGTCCACGCCTCTCAGCAGGAAAAGACTTAGAAAAGCCAGAATCGGCAGAAACCTGTATCTACAGCATGTGACTTTAGGCTGAACTTCGGGCCTAGAGCACGGACCATACTTGGCCATCTGTGTTTTAAACTAAGTGCCAGGTGATTAGCCCCACCTAACAAGATGGGGAAACCCTTCTTTGGGCTCAGTCTAAATATGTCTCCAGAGAAGGGGCCCAACACCTTCCCAGGGTTTACCTAGGAAAAAGAATGGATTCTAAGAAGATTCTAAGCTTCTAAGCCACTTCCTACAGAGCAGTGTAAGAAGGGGATAGAGGTGAGATTATCAATTAGGAAAAAATGGCGTGTTAACTTTAGCTTTTGGGAGGGGGACGCAGGAAAATCTCGAGTTGGAGGCCTAGCCTAGTCCCTGTTTTTTTAAAATAATTTTGAGGGGGCAAAAAAAGCATTCTCGGTAAGTACTGGCCTTTCGGTTCCCCAGCCTTCACTGTGAGGTGATGCAAGCAGGTGAGACGATCTTACCCTAGTGTTTCCCCTCCTCCGTTTCTGGTTGAGACAGAGTCACACATACCCCGGAATCTCCTTTCCTCTTCCTCCTTAGCACTGTGATTTTGGGTATGGCAGGTGTCCCATTCCACAGCCCACCCTGGCCTCTAGGAATTTTTTCAGACCCCTGCATCGCCGGAGTTTCAAAGAGACTGCAACTGTGTTAATCTAATCCTATCAGTCCGCAGATAAGAAAATGGCTCGGAGAGGTGGGGTGAGGTCACAGATCTCCTTTTATGCAGAAGAGGCCACTAGCCCTCAGGTACTGCCCTGTACTAGATCACATTACGATAATTATATTTGGAAGCATTGTAAACAAGGCTCACTCTTCTGGCCACGGGCTAATAAGTCAGAGCTGTGGGAACTTGGAAAATAGAGCCTAGGTGTAGGGAGACGTAGAAAGGAAAATAACCTGTACTAGAAACAGTTCCAGTCTTTGGGTTCTCTTGTTCCCCTGGGTGGGGGTATTTGGAGTAGAAATGTATGAAAACTAACTTGGGAAAGCAGACCTCTTAGATTTATGTAGCATAATATTAACAGGATATTTTGCCAAAATTTAATTGAGACAACAACCACATGCTGGCTAAATAGCATAAGCTTGTTTTAATCATAAAACGACTATAGTACATTCCAATACAGATGGAAAATATTGTTTAAAAATACAAGGGAAAAAATCATGATGTAGGCAATATCACTTCCGGTGCTCTGTGCTATCAAACACATGTATGATTCTTAACCGTGTCCGTGTAGCAACCGTCTTACAGAGGATAGACTCACTCCCTTTATCAAGA
>JADRCD010219874.1:0-29516 GCA_019843815.1 Montemys delectorum
AAAAAAAAAAATAACAAAGAAATAGTCTGTCCCTTTCCTTCAACATAGTAAGAAATATGGGAGCTGTGGAAATCTGTAATTAGTTGACTGATAAATGAATGTATAAATAACTGAAGGAAAGTGTTTAGACCTTTGAAACTAAGCATACTGACTGATACCTTTAATCTCAGCACTGTATAGCTCAGGCAGGAGGTCTGCTGTGAGTTGCAGATCAGCCTGAGTATATATAGTGAGTTTAAGGTTATCCAGGACTACACAATGTGAGGTGCTCTCTCTAAATAAATGAATAAATAAATAAATGGAGGTAGGGTGGGGGCTGTTTTAATTTTTTTACTTTACTTTTGTATGTTTGAGTGTGAACAGCTGTACCACATACATGCCCAAGCCTGGTGGCCTAAGAAGTCAGAAGAGGAGTCAGATTCCCTGGAACAGGAGTTACAGATGATTGTGAGCCACCACGTGGGTGCTAGGACCTGAACCTAGGTTCTCTGCAAGAGCAAAAGTACTCTTAACCAATAAGCCATCTCTACAGCCTGAGAAAGAAGACTTTGAGTAATTCAGCACTCTTGCACAATAACAACACTTGTTAGGATAATTCTGAGACTCTCTTTTTATTACACTTATGTCCTCATATGGGGGTGGGCATGGATATGCAGCATGGATATCAGAGAACAGCTTGAGTTAGTCCTCTCCTTTCACATGTGGGTTCCTTCAGGTTAAGTAGCAAGCACTTTAACTGCCTGAGCCATCTCACTAGCCTTTATGGGTTTTTTTGCATTTAAAGGTTTATTTTATCTTAAATAATATGTGTGAGTGCAAGTACCTACACAGTTCAAAAAGTATCATATTCCCTGGACTGGAAGAGGTTGTGAGATGCCCAATAAAGATGTCAGGACTCAAGCTCTGCTATGGCACTATGAGCTTTTAACTACTGAGTCATCTCTCTAGCCCTGCTTATTTGTTTTTATTTGATTTGAGACAGGTTCTCTTTATGCAGATCTGGCAGGTCTGGAATGCTCCTAGTAAACCAGTCTGGCCTTGAACTCCTAGAGGTCTGTTTGCTTGTGCCTCCCAAAGGCCTGCGCTATCACAACCAGCTTTTTATTTTTTTTTTTTATGTATATATGTGTTTTGCCTTTATAATACATATCTAGGCACCATATGTGTACAGTACATGAGCAGGTCAGAGGAGGATGTCTGATGTCTGGAAGTGGTTACAGAGGGCTATAAAATGGTATATGGGTGCTGAGAATCTAACCTGGATCCTCTGGAAGATCAAGCGCTCCTCTTAACCACTAAGCCATCTTTCTAGTTCTCTATTATGTTTTCTTTTTTGAACAGTAACAGATTAACAATGTAAGCTTTAGAAATGTATTATATGACATTATCTAACAATTAACAGCCTTTTTAAAAATTTGTTTTATGTGCATTGGTGTTTTGCCTGAACGTAAGTCTGTGAGATGGAGTCAGATGCCCTGGAACTGGAGCTGCCACTGGGTTCTGGAAATTGAGCCTGGGAATTCTTAACCACTAAGCCATCCTCTCCAGCTCCCTAGCCCCCAACAACCCCACACACATTTTTTTTTTTTTATTTTGGTTTTTCGAGACAGGGTTTCTCTATGTAGCCCTGGCTGTCCTGGAACTCACTCTGTAGACCAGGCTGGCCTTGAACTCATTAATCCACCTGCCTCTGCCTCCCAAGTGCTGGGATTAAAGGTGTGTGCCACCACCACCCCATTTTTTTTTTTTGAGACAGAGTCTCTGACATTCCTGAAACCATGTAGACCAGACTGGCCTCAAGCTCAGAGATCTGTATGCCTCTGCCTCCCAAGTGCCAAGGCATGTGCCCCTACATCCAGCCCATTTAACTTAAAAAATTATTTTTAATTGACATAGAAGGAGCATTTAAGAAATACTTGTGCTTGAAAGTGGTGGCACACACCTTTAATCACAGCACTGGGGAGACAGAGGCAGGCGATCTCTGAGAAAAGGTCAGCCTGGTCTACAGAGTTCCAGAATAGCCTACACAAAGAAACCCTGTCTCGAAAAACCAAAAAAAAAAAAAAAAAAAAACATAAATAAATAAACAACAAAAAAATAAAAGCAGGCGGGAGAGGTGGCTCAGTGGTTAAGAGCACTGACTGCTCTTCTGAAGGTCCTGAGTTCAAATCCCAGCAACTACATGGTGGTTTAACAGCCATAAGTACAGCTACAGTGTAATCATATACATAAACTAAATAAACAAATCTTTAAAAAATAAAAAAAAAAAATTTTTTTAAAACAAAAAAACTTGTTAATCAAAATCCTAACGTTCTAATATTACTTGACTTTTCCTGCCTCAAAATTAAACAATGCATACAAAAATAAATAACTTAATTTTCTGTATTAAAAAAGTAATTGCTCGCCAGGCGGTGGTGGCACACACCTTACATCCCAGCACTTGGGAGGCAGAGGCAGGTGGATTTCTGAGTTCGAGGCCAGCCTGGTCTACACAGTGAGTTCCAGGACAGCCAGGGCTATACAGAGAAACCCTCAAAACACCAAAAACAAAACAAAAAACAAAAAACAAACAAACAAAAAGTAGTTGCTCATTATTTTTATCTTTACAGCTAAACATTAACTTTCCAACCTGTTTATCATTTAGTTGAATATGAAATCTCTAAGATTTGCATCTTCAGATCTTCTCTGAAAATATATAATGTTCACCTAGTGATTATTCTACATGACTGAGCCCTATTTCTCAAGCATAAATGTAAATTTTTCATTTCTTCTTTACTTTCTTTTTCTTTTTCTTTTTTTTCTTTTTTTTTTTTTTTTTGGTTTTTCGAGACAGGGTAGCCGTGGCTGTTCTGGAACTCACTCTGTAGACCAGGCTGGCCTCGAACTCAGAAATCCATCTGCCTCTGCCTCCCAAGTGCTGGGGTTAAAGGCGTGCACCACCACTGCCCAGCCATTTCTTCTTTTCAAAGATAATCTTTTAATTTTTTCCATTTTGCTCTGTTGGAGTTAGTCAGAAAATACTTAAACTCTGGAGTTTTCATTTCAGCAGTATAGAACTAAGTAAGAAACCTTAAAAATGTCCTGTCTAAATTTCAAATAATACCATTTACACTGAGAAGCCAAAACAAAACTAATTTATAATTGACATACAGTCCTCCTTGTGACAAAACTGTTTGAGTAAGAATGACTAGGGATCAAGTGCAGAAAAGAGGACAAAACATAGAGTCAAATATTAAGTCAACAACTCATGCTTTACATAGTATGGGACTAAAATATCTGACACTAACAAGGGATGGAGACCAAAGTGGTCAAGATGGCGCAGAGGGGAAAGGACCTTGCAGCTAAGCCTGAAAACCTAAGAAAACTGACTTCTGAGAGTTAGCCTCTGACCTGTGCATTCCAAGTGTGTGAGCATGCACACAAATACACACACTAGGTATAAAAATAAATGTAATTGCAAAAACTAAAAACAAGGATGAAATACTAAATGTTTGTAGAACTTGCAGTCATCTCAGCTATAGTTGTTAGCCATCTTAGAGAGATGTATGTTTAACAAATCACCCTGAGCAAAACAGCCAGACAACATCTCAAAAAATAAATAAATAAACAAAAAACAACAACAACAACAAAACTAGGCTAAGTATGATAATAAACACATATAATCTCAGAATTCAAGAGGTTGAGGCACAAGGATCAAGTTTAAGACAAAACTGAGTTAAATAGTGAGTTTTAGGCCAACTTGAACTAAGGATGAGACCTAATTTCAAAATAAAATAAAATATAATTAGGTATTTGAATAAATTCTTAAGAGGGACTATTTAAAATGTCTGTTCTCAGGAACATCCTCTCAGCTTAAGAGCAGCCTTTGCTGTCACTGTCTTGCTTCTGCTCATCATGAACACCACATGGGTTCTAAAGTAGGTAACAAACCCAAAAGTACAATTTCCCAACTACTCATACATAATGTTCATCATCAGAACTTCAAAATCAAACCAATATAGATTTCATTCTCGAATATAGCAAAATGCCTTGGGACTCAACAATTCTGCTTTGTTCAATGTCTCCAATGCCAACTCATTTCTTTGTGGTAATTGGATTCCACAAGAAAATATTTTTAACATTTTGTCAGTATGACTAAAATAATAGAAAAGTATTAACATGTTACTTGTCGCTTATAAATCTGATAAAAGCCAACAACAAGCTTTTCTGACTAATATGAGAACATCTAAAAGCAGTGATGGGAATCTCTAGTCACTTTTGTTGTTAGAGAGATTCCCTAATGACAACATAGATTACCAGTAGTCAGTTCAAGTAAATTAAATCCAATGATCATTAAATAGAGTATCTTAAGAGTTATATAAACCTACCTATGGAGATTAGTTCTCAATATAAAAATTAAAGAGCAAGGGCTGGAAAAATGGCTGTTCTTCTTCCAGAGGACTTCAGTTCCCAGCATTCACAAGGTTTCACATAAGCATCTCTACCTCCAATTCCAGGAGATTGAACTCCCACTTCTGTCTACATAGGTACCTGATATACAAATGATAAAGACAAACATGCAGCCAAAAAAAAAAACAACCAAATCTTTTCCTTCTTTCTTTCTTTTTTTTTTTGGTTTTTGAGACAGGGTTTCTCTGTGTAGTCCTGGCTGTCCTGGTACTCACTCTGTAGACCAGTTTGGCCTAGCACTTGAAAGGTTTAAGAGTCAGGAAGACTAGAAGTTCAAGGTTGCAGGCCAACCTAAGTTACAGGAGACCCTACTTTTCCAGGTAATTATTAGGATCACAAGCTGAAAGGCTAATATCTTCATACAAAGAAAGAAACAGGAGTGGACAGTAGCTCAGCTGATAAAATTCTTGCCTTGTAAGTATGAAGCCCTGACTCTGAGCCCCAGTACCAATGTAAAAAGAACCAGTGTGGTGCTTATCACCTCAGTGCTAGGATATATATAGCTGGAGCTAGTCAGTCCACCTAGCCTACTAGTTGAGTGGTGAGCCTGTTAGAGACCCTATTTCAAAGATAAGATAGACAGCAACTGAGGAATGACACTTGGAAGTCTCCTCCCACTTCTATTCACAAGAACACAACAGACAAATGTATGCAAATGAAAACACATAAAAAATTACATCTAACTGAGAAAAAAAAGTAAGAACTAGCAAAATATACAAAAACAATAATAAACAACTACAATGCACATTTTTCATTTTTGTAATAACAAGGTTTAAAGTGTCTATTCTTTTTGAAGGCTGACACATATTAAGGTTCTTACGTGTTTCTAAAATACACAGACAGATTGGAGGGATGGCTCAGCAGTTATGAGCACTTGCTGCTTTTGTCGAGGACCAGAGTTTAGCTGCCAGCGTCAGGTTGGGTTGTTTGATCCACTTTTAACTCCAACTCCAGGGGGATCTAATACCCTCTTCTGGCCTCTCAATGCAATCTCTCTCAGTCTCTCTTTGTCTCTCTCTCTCCCATGTGCATACACCAACAAAATAAATATCTTTAAAAATTCCTTAAAATACTCAAATCTGGGCTGGAGAGATGGCTCAGCAGTTAAGAGCACCAATTGCTCTTCCAGAAGTCCTGAGTTCAAATCCCAGCAACCATGTGGTGGCTCACAACCATCTGGAGTAGAACTGATGCCCTCTTCTGGTGTGTCATATACATAAAATAAATAAATAAATCTTTAAAAAAAATAATACTCAGACCAACATACTTAATTCAAATAGCAATATGAAGTTTTTTGTTTTGTTTTGTTTTTTGGAAACTGCAACTATATACACGGTCAGACTTCTCCACTATGCACAAACAAATGGGCAGGAATGGAAGTGGCCTCGTCTTTGTTAGCAAAGCACAGAGGAAACCTTAAAAGCAATGGAACTGCTAATACTGTAAAGGCAATACTCTGCAAGATGTCTGGAAGTTCACAATGTAAAAACAGAACATAGCCTTTTTCTAGTTCTGGTCCAGTTGGCTTGAAAAGGGGTCTTACCATGTAACCCAGCCAGCCCTTAACTGGGTGGTCTAGGTCTTTTTGCATTACTCTTCCGTAAGAATTTAAAACACCCTCCTCCCTCCCTCCCTCCCCCACCCCAGTATGTGTGTGTATGTGTGTGTATGTGTGTGTGTATGTGTATGTGTGTATGTATGAGTGTGTGTGTATGTGTGTGTGTGTGTGTGTGTGTGTGTGAGAGAGAGAGAGAGAGAGAGAGAGAGAGAGAGAGAGAGAGAGAGAGATTTGTTTTTTCTCTTTTTTGAGACAAGATCGCAAATGCTACCCAGGTTGCCCTCTAACACATGGACTTAAGTGACCCTCCCACATATGGAGCTCCTGCTGGCTTGGGCCTCAAACTCTAGGACCTAGGAGGCAGAGGCAAGATGACTTTCATGAGTTTGAGGATAGTCTGAGCTACATAGTGAATTCCGGGACAGCCAAGGCTATTATGTGAGATACTACCTCAAAAAAATTAATTAATTTTGAAGTATGTGAAATACACAAAGGATAAAACTTATACATACGTGAAAAAATATATATGCATATGCATGTATATATAAGCATATGGCATAAGTAACAAATAAAGCAACACCATGGACATATTAAGCATTGAAGAAAACATTAAACTTTTCACAAAGTTTTACAGAGGCCATTGTAATACAGGCCAGGAATGGAGAGATAAATATATATTAATGCTTATACTTGTGCTCAGCACCCACATAGTGGCCAACAACGACAGATATGTTCTCAAGATCCAAGTCCCTCTTCTCACGTCCATGGATACCAGAAACACACATGGTACGCATGCATATACACAGACAAAGCATACACATAAAGTAAATCTAAAAAAAAAAAAAAAAAAAGAAAAAATACTTTTACTAAGACCCCCCCAGTCTATCCTGTTAAAATACCTTCTCCAAAATAAGTTAAATGCCTTTCTCAAACTTCTACTTTTTTTAAAGTACACTAATTGTTTTTAATTTCAAATAGTTTTATGGGTAGTTGTCAAGCAATTCCTGAATTTTACATGCAGAAGGATTTTTTTCATTTTTATATCCCCCAAATGTCATCAAGACCTTTTTACAGAAATTTCCTACAGGTAAACACAGTAATATCGTGGGCTAGTGAAACCCCTTTTTGAAAAAACAAAGCAAGCTATTGGGATTAAAGGCATGCTCCACCACCACACCCAACATGAAGGTACTTAAAAAATTTTTTTCTTTATTTTTATGTGTATGTGATTGTGCCAAAATGAGTTTATGTCTACCACTTTCATCCAAGAACTTGTAGAGACTAGAAGAAAGCATTGGATCCCCTGGAATTATAGTTACAGGCAGTTGTGATCTGTCATTTGAGTACTTGAGAACCAAACTTGGTCTTTTGCAAAGTAGTAAATGCTCTTAACTAATGGCCATTTCTTTAGCCCCTGAAAGGATTTTAAGTATATAACCTTACATACAGGGTATGGGCTTTATAGCCTCCTAATAATAAATATGCTTCAAAAGCCTGCAGACCCGATTCTGATCTGAAACTATACAAAGATGAAGGGAGATGACAACTCTACAAAGTTGACCTCTGACTTCCAAATGTGTACCATGACAAGCACACTCAGACACACATCAAGCACATACATGTAATAAATAAAAATTAATTAAAATAATATTATCAAAAACTCTTCACAAGTTGTAAAAATCTCAATTCATCCTTCTAGTCTGAGAGTCCTCAATATTATGCAAGTCATAGACTCATCTGGATTAAAATCTCTAGAACAACAGACACTACACATCATTTATCTTAAGTGTTCTCCATGAAATAATGAAATGTGCTTATAACGAAACAAAAATCTAAAGAATGAGGGAGATGAACATCTTAACATACAACTGAGGGGAAAAGACACTATTTCTTAAAAATAAGAATATAAAGATGTACTATATTATATATCCTTATCCAACATAGTCCACAATTATTTACTAACTGCAGAAACACATTTTAAGAAGATAGCTCTCTTTTCTCTTTCTGGTGTTCTAAGAGTCTCACTCTACAGCTTAGGCTAGCCTAGAACTCACTATGTAGTCCAGGCTGGCCTTGAATTCACAATAATCTTCCTGCCTGGGCTTTTCTAAATGCTCTGATGAGTCACCATGCCTGTCAAGTTCTCCTGATGACACAGTCAAGGACTACCACAACATTCACCTTCAAACTTGAAAATCTCTACACCTAAACAAAATTCAAGGGGAAAGTGGGTGTTTAAAAATAAGACCTTCTGAATAAATTTTGATGTTACTTCATTGCAACTTAAGCCCCTGAAAGTACAGACATAATAGCTGGGCATGGTGACCATGCTTTTAACCCCAGCTCAGGCTGGACAGCATATACACATATGCTTGAGACTAGGAGACATCCCAGTAATATAGTTGAGTTAGATCAAAGATTCTTTCCTCATTTTCCAAGAGGGGATCTGTACTACAAAATTATCCTTTCGAAGAATTCCTACAGTCCAGCCAAGAAGTTCCAATATCCAAAGGCACATATCAATAATTTACAGATCCCAAAACAGTTTACTCATAAATGCCAAAAGAAACTGCCAAAGAAGCCAGGCGAGTTGGCTCATGACTGTAACCCCAGAAGGCTATGTTAAGAAGATTACAATCCTCAAATTTGAGGCCAGCCTGGGCCACATAATGGGTCCTGGGCCAGGCTGGGCTATAAGTGAGACCATTTTTCAAAACAACAAAAGGAAAATGTCAAAGGTGTACTCTATTACAAACATACCACCTGTAGGATGATGTCACTCTTGTGTCCGTCTGCCTGAATTCTTTCTAAATTAAGTAGCTTTGTAATTTTTTTCAACTCTCTCTCTCTCTCTCTCTCTCTCTCTCTCTCTCTCGTGTGTGTGTGTGTGTGTGTGTGTGTGTGTGTGAGAGAGAGAGAGAGAGAGAGAGAGAGAGAGAGAGAGAAGCCATCAGCAGAGACTGGAAAAAGGTGCCAGACAACCTAGAGCTAGAGTTATAAGCAGTTATGAGCCACCTTGGGGACCTTGAACACAGGTTCTGTGGAGGAGCAGTGAGTGTTCTTAACTTACTGCTGAGCCTTATCTCCAGCCCCTGGTTTTGTTTGCTGAGATAAGGTCTCCTGTAACCAGGGCTGACCTTAAACTTAATGTGAAGCATAGAAAAGAGCTTGAACTCATGATCTTCCTGCCTCAGCCTCCAGAATGTTGGAATTACAAATGTGTGAGACCACATTCAGACTGAATGGCTTTTAAAAAAGGTTTGGTGGTTTCAATTCCACAGATTTATTTGCTCTCTCTGTATGTTCACAGCTCCCCTCTTAATTATCCCTATCTATTTCAACCAGTAATCAGCAGATCTTGTTAATTCTTACCCCAAGACAGGGGTCAATTATTAGGTATCCAATAATATTTTTATTGGATGAATCAAAAAAGATCCTGTCTCTGGCAGAAATAAAGTCAAGCTAGGAGTGTGGTTCTTTGGTAGAATGCTTGCTAGCAGGATTAATCCCCCCCAAACCACTGAGGGTGGGGGGTGGACATCAAACCAACCAGCCACAAACAACAGCTACACCAATACAAAGTAGGCTGTGGAAGCATTTTAACTTTCATACATACTAAACTGTCAGAAGTGCTCTGCTTACTCTGTAAACAAAGCAAAATTATAAATACCTATCTCATATAGGACAGTGTATATTCTATACATGTTTGACACTTTTAAGTTCTCCCAAGTGTAATCTAACCAATCATATTTACCTTCTTTCCAAATACACTTTTATTTGGCAATAACAATCCCCTGAGGTACTACGATATGGACAATACATTACTAAACTAGTAATCAAACTATCCCAACATTGTCACTAATTTAACACATGACCTTGGAAAAGTACTTCTTTATGCCTAGATTTCCTATACTTTTCACGGTTTTAGGTTTACAAAAAACCTGAAAGGCCGGGCTGTGGTGGCACATGCTTTTGATCCCAGCACTTGGGAGGCAGAGGCAGGCAGATTTCTGAGTTCGAGGCCAGCCTGGTCTACAGAGTGAGTTCCAGGACAGCTAGGGCTACACAGAGAACCCTGACTCTAAAAACCAAAAAAAAAAAAAAAAAAAACCTGAAAGACCATTCTGAATATAAAAACTTTATGCTAACATAAGTGCTATAAATCCACAGGGCCCCAAAACAACTCCCTTTATTCTCAGCCTGATATCAATCACTCTGAGGATGAAGTTCTGGGCTTTCATATTTACACAACTGACTCTATTCAAAGGCACAGACTATGTCAAGTTTCTCCCCTTCCTGATCTTAGCACGAATGCTGTATTATCATACTAATGCTAAAATACCTGCACATTTATCGACCTAGAGGACACGTCCCAGCATTTGCTTTTAAATAAACTAACTTATAAAGGGAACTTCCCCAAATACAGGCAAACTCTTCATGAACACTTTCCATCCTCGAATATACACATATGAACACAGCAGCTATAAACCAACAGACCATCTGGTCTTCAAGACACAAAACATTTCTTTCCAAGTAGAAACTAACCAGTGACATTTATTAAACTTATTAACACTCGGATGATCACTATGTCACGTCTGCATATATTTCAGCCTTTAGAGAACACCACAGATCTCGTACAGGTAAACTCACCGCTGAAGATCATCTCCCTTGCTACTTTTGTCCCTGACTTAAACAGACATAAACTGAATCTCAGGAGATGCTCCAATCGGGCCTACTACACAAACTAACCTGTCAGGGGGCACAAGCGACTCCGCCTCCACTCGCTTACTTTCCCGTCCCCCCCCCCCCCCAAACCAAGAGCCCGCTGGTCAGGGACACCCCGTCACCCCGCCTAGAGGGACTTCCCGGTAAGCTCAGGATCCCTTTCCCTGCTCTCCCCTCCCCCACCCTCACCCCGCTCTCCCGGAGGTCCAGGTCGCGGGTGGGGGGGGGGGGAGGGTGACAGTGGATCGCGGGTAGCCGAGGAGAGACTACTTGGGGCCTTCAAAGGCCTGCTCACCCCGCACTACTCACCGTGTGAGGCCGAGAGCGCCGAGTGCAGGCGAGTGGGGAGAGAAGGGTGGCAGCCTGGCGCCTCGGCTTCCCTGGGTCCACACCGTAACCCTCCCGCTTGTCAGGAGGCGGCCAGCGGGTGAGCGGGCCGGTGGAAACGCGAGAGAGAGGAGAAGCCAAAGGCGTAGGTCGGAAAGGGGAGACCGAGAGAAGGCGGGTCCGGCAACCGAGACCGGGATCGTCTCCCCCCCCCCCCTCCGCAAAGCGAACCCAAAATGGCGGCGGGAGCGGCAGCAGCGGCGGCGGCGGCGGCGGCAGCGGCGGCGGCGACGGCGGCAGCTCTAGGGAGGGAGGGAGCGAGCGAGCGAGCGAGCGAAGGGCGCCTCGTGCCCTCCCTCCCGCCTCCCACTCCTCCCTCCGCGCGCTCTCCCCGCCGCCCCCCCTCCCCTCACCCGACTCCGGACGCGCAGCGCGCACGCCCGCCGGAACGCTTCCGAGTGTGTCCGGACTGGTCGCGAGCTGCGCCCTCCAACCACCGCCTCCGGCCGCCCCGCGCCGCCAGCACCGACGCGCTCGCCCCGGGGCTCCGGCTCGCGCGCTCACGACACCCTCTCGGCCCTCACGCGTACCTTCCGTGGCGCGAGCCCGAGCCGCCGCCGCCGCCTCCTCCTCCTCCTCCTCCTCCTCCTCTTCGGCTCGCCTCCCTCCCTTCCCCGCCCCCACAGCTACCAACGGCAGCCACGGCCGCCGCCGCCTTCGCCCCCACTCCTCGAGCGTGCGCCTCCCACAATCCCCCCCGCGGGACGTTCCATTGCGCGCGCCTGCCGGGGCAGGGGAGAAGCGGGCCGGCCCGCGCGGCTGAGGCTTGCCAGCGGGACGGGAATCTTTAGAGTAGCGAGCGAAGGTACCTAGGCACCGACCTCCTGGGACGGGCCACCGCGACGCCGAGGCTCGCTGCCCGCTTCCGGCCGCGGGGCGGGTGGCGCGGTGCCCCTCCGCTAGGCTGTGGTTGCAGCCGCGGCGACTGCGCGTTGGGTAGCTTCCTGCCACACGACCCGAGCTTGCTTCACGGCTGCTGGACGGGCGCCTCGGATCCAGCGGCTGGCGGGGTGTGCGGGGTCACCGAAGCAGGAGTACTCGTGGTGGCCTCATGGTAAGGGTACTGAGCCACACGGGGGATGCGACGATGAAAGAGTGAAAGAAGCGTGTATTCGAACGGCCCTGCCGTAGGGAGTGAGAGCAGCAGCAGTGCCGGTGACCCTCCAAGAGGGCATCCTCCAGACCCCGGGGCTGCAGACCTGGGACCGGAGGATGAACGGGCGGAATGGCTGTTTATATGTTAAGGTAGTTTAGCCTAGTTCAAGCCCCAAAGGGTACCTATCCTCTCTGATGTTTGTGGGATCCTTGTGCACTTCTCAAAGATTGTCCGAACTCGGTTTTCAACTGGCAGCCTGATGTTAGAGCAATGGTTCACAGCCTTCCTAAAGCAACGACCCTTTAGTATAGTTAACACACGGTGACTCCCAACCATATAACTAGTTTTGTTGCGACTTCATAACTGTAATTTTGCCACTGTTATGAATCGTAATGTAAATATCTTGATATGCAGGATATCTGATATGGGACCCCTGTGAAAGGGTCATTAGACCTCTTCCCAGGTCGCCACCCGCAGGTTGAGAACCATTGTGTGAGGGGATTAAACCATGCATTTAGATTTTATTTCTGGATTTGATATTTTAGGCCTTCAAATTATTTTACTAAGTTATTAAATGGGATATTAGTTGTAAAAATTAGCTAGCCCCAAAATATGCCTTCAGGGTTGGAGTATGAAATAACGAGATCATATATGTAAACTAGAATTAGCTCCTGGGCACGGGGAAAATGCAGTCTTATTGTTATCTTTTACAGTGCTGTTGATGTTGATAAGACTTGTAGGTGTAATTGGTAGTTTGTGTTCTATTCATCTAAATTACTAGTTAAACCAGACCTATGGCATTCATTGGCTGCTAATATTTGTTTCTGTGTTGACATTTGATGAGTGAATTCAGAACTTTGTGATGTTAAAACCCCAACGTTTTATCTACTCACTTTTAGTCTCCCACAAACAGCCAAGCAAAATTTTAGAGGAATGAGCTACTTAAGTTTCCTTTCTTATCTGTGAATTCTTACCTTTGTGATTCTAGGGAAATTGAAACATTACTATGTTCCATTCATCTCCAAAACGCATCCAATTAATATTCAGTCTTTTTTGGAGTACAGGTTAAATTGTCTTTTGAGTGTTTTTTTTGACAGTCTCACTCTTTAGCCCAAGCTTGCCTGGAACTCTGACAGTCATCCTGTCTTAGCCTCTTTAGTGGTTAGATTATAGGTATGAACCCATACCTGGCTTTCAGATAACCCAGCCTTTCCCTGTTACCTGTATGCATTAGGGATTGTCTTCGTGTTTCCTTCTTTGAGTTAAAGAGAAAATCAGCTTTTTTGTTTGGTTGGTTGGGTTGGTTTGGTTTTTTTGGTTTTTTTGAGACAGGGTTTCTCTGTGTAGTCCTGGCTGTCCTGGCACTTACTCTGTAGACCAGGCTGGCCTGGAACTCAGAAATCTACCTGCCTCTGCCTCCCAAGTGCTAGGATAAAGACGTGAGCCACCACTGCCCAGCAAAAATCAGCCTTAATTACCTAGCTGTGAAATTACTTTTTCTAACCAAGCCCTCCTAGCTGATTCATGGAGCCCACCTAGGTTTACACTAATCTTTCTTTAGTAGCTTCCTGTGTGCAACCTTGTATAGGTGTGGGCTTGCCTGTGTGCAGACTGACTTATTTACATGGTCTATCTCAAAGTAAATGGAAATGTTAAAATCAGTGTCACATACTTAAATACTACAACTAGCCTAGCTCAAGGCTATAATCTCAACCCTTGGGACATGGAGGCAGGAGGATTGGAACTTAAAGGTCCTCCAAGCTATACAGCAAAGTCTTAACTAGCCTGGGTTCCATGAGACACTGTCTCAGAACAACAGGGGTTGGGGGCGGGGAGTGAGAGAAAGTGAGAGACTGAAAAACATGGAGGGACTACTATACTGTTCTTGTTGAACCCTTACAACAGCACATGGAGACTGCTTTCCAAGTGAAGCTTGAAGTTCAAAGAAATCTGTAACTTGATCTTTAGACTTTAGTTTCCTGTCTCTTAGTAACCTAACTTTTTCCCTATACCACACTGTCTTCATAGTAAAAATATTTTTGTGTGTGTGTGTATGGGTGTTTTGCTTCTATGTACATCTGTGCAGTGTGTGTGTGTTGCCCCCAGAAGCCAGAAGAGGGTGTTGGATTACAGAAGATTGTGAGTCCCTGCATGGGTGCAGGGGATGGGTGGTGGTGAGGCACATTAATTTTCTTTCTGTAATCCCAGTGTTTCTCCAGGAATCCAAACTTGAGGAAGTAGAAGCAGAATATGCAACATAAAATAGGTTTAATTGTGCTGTGTGCATGTGCGTGCACATGCTTGGGGGGCCAGAGGTCAACTTTAAATGTCATTATTCAGGGGCCATCCTACCAGCTTTTTCTGTTTTGTTTGTTTGGGTTTCTCTGTGTAGCCCTGGCATCCCTGGAATTCTGTAGACCAGGCTGAACTCAGATTCCCCCTGCCTCTACCTCTAGTGCTGGAAGGTGTGTGCCACTATGCCTGTCCTGTTGTTGTTGTTGTTGTTGTTGTTGTTGTTGTTGTTGTTTTCTAAAGCAGCTGCCTGCCTGGAACTCAGGTGAGCTGGATTGGGTTTAGCCAATCACGTGCCTGTCTCCACATTACCCAGTCTTGGGATTACAAAGTAACTACCACCATGCCTGGCTTTCTTGTATGTCGAGGGAGAGAGCTAGCTGGCTAGCTAGATGGGGTGTCTTTTAGTAGTAGAGCATTTGTCTAACATGTACCAGGCCTTGAGTTGACCTCTAACACCACTAAGATAAAAGCCAAACAAAATGTAATTTAGTATAGTTTGGTTTGGTAACAGGGTCTCACAGAGTTTAGGCTAGCCTCGAATTTACTGTACAGTGGAGGATGGATGACTTCTGGTCCTCTCTCCTCCACCTTTAATGCAATGTGTTTACAGCGGACACCTCTGTACCCAATTTATGAAATGCTGGAATTGAAGCCCAGAGGTTTGTGCTTGCTATGGAAACACTGTACGAGCGGAGCTACTCCCCGGCCCTGGTTTGGTTTGCTTTTTTGAGATTGGGTGTCACTCAGTGGCCCAGGCTATCCTATAACTCACTTTGTAGACCAGGTTGTTCTCAAACTCACAGAGATCCATCTGTTTCTGCCTCCCAAAGGCTGGTATAAAAGGTGTGGGCTGTTATGGCCTGGTTTAACTAAGACCAAGAGAGAGAAGTAAAACAGATAAGTAGAGTAGATAGAACCTTAATTCAGCCAGTGGCCAAGAGCTTTGAACCCATACCCTCAGCTACACTCATGCCCTATGGCAGCCTCCTCCACTATAATCTACAACAGTGGTATCAGTGCTCCTTTGCAGTAAAGGGATTCCAAGGCTAAATAAGTTTGGACTTTAGTTTAAAGTGAAGTCTCTTAGCAGGCTTAGTGGCACAAACCTACCATCCTGGTACAGGGAGGTAGGGGCCATTTTTGGCTACATAGCAAGTTTGAGTCCAGCCTGAGCTATATGAGACTGCCTCAAAACTAAGTAGAAAAATAAAATACAGGGGTTTTTTTGTTTTGTTTTTTGTTTTGCTTTTTCCCTGCTTGCTCTGGCCCAAAGATTTATTTATTATTATAAATAAGTACACTGTAGCTGTCTTCAGATGCACCAGAAGAGAACATCAGATCTCATTATGGGTGGTGGTGAGCCACCATGTGGTTGCTGGGATTTGAACTCAGGACCTTTGAAAGAGCAGTCAGTGCTCTTACCTGCTGAGCCATCTCACCAGCCCAAAATACAGGTCTTTATTACAGCTTTCCCTAAGAGTTTTAATATGTATTTCAAAGTTAATCATGAAATTAATGACTGCATTATTTCTCCCATTGCATCGACCTTAACCCTAAGTTAGTAGTCAGCAAACATGCTGGGAAATGATGCTTTAGGGCTGTGGTATACTGCAGAGCAAAAGAGCCTTGGATCCCTGCAGGTGAAAGGGAAGCTGCTGGCTCACAACTTTCCTCCCAGCATTTAGGTGTCAGAGGCAGAAGGATCTCTGTGTGCTTTAGGCCAGGCTGGTCCATATCATGAGTTCAAGACAGCTAAGGTTACGTAGAGACTCTGTCTCAAAAGAGGTGGGGGTGGGGGAGCAGTAGAGACCCTACAGTCTTGTTCTCTGTATACTGCACATAGATGAGCATGTGGAAGTACTTCTCATGTTTCCTGAGTGTCTGGTTTCTTTATTAAAAAGTAAATGGTGACTGAAAGACTATGAGATTCAAAAGAGTTTGTGACTCTTTGGCTTTTTCTACAATGTATTTATTTTGGGCTGGAAAGGGCTCAGTGGTTAAGAGCACTTAGCACTTTTATAGAGGGCCTTTGCTCAGTTACCAGCACCAGTGTGACATCTCAACAAATGCCCAGGGTTGAGGAGTGGGAGACAGACATACATGCAAGTGCCTTTACAGATGTGCAGACAGAACACTCATAGACATAAAATGAAAATTAAATCTTTTATTAAAAAAAGAATTTATGTATTCTAATGTTTGCCTGATAGTTGTGGAGATCAGAAAGGGGCAGCTGGTCCCATAGAACCGGATTTACAGACTGTTGTAAGTCACTGTGTGGTGCTGAACATCAAACCTGGGTTCTTTGCAACATCAGCAGATGCTCTCACCTGCTGAGTAGTCTCCTGGATGCTTTGTAGCCCTCTTGACTGTGCTAGAGGCTTCATCTTTGTTCATTGTATTCTCTGGTATTGGCACATAGTAACAAGTGAAATTTGTACAACTTTCTTGTTACTGTTGTTGCTTTAATAACTAGCACAGGTGGGTAACAATTATCAAGAGATTTCATTTAGTTTCTGTAGGTGCTAGGTAGTTGTTGTTACATTGAAGTACAGGAATCTCTACCTGTAAAAGAATTTGTTTTCTAAAAATTCCAAGGTCAACAATGGGTGCTGGAGAGGTGGCTCAGTTTAGAGCAATTTTTGCTCTTGTAGAGGATCTGTGTTCGGTTCCCAGCACTCACATGATGGCTCACAGTCATCAGTAACTCCAGTTTCAGGGGATCCAATTTCCTCTTCTCATCTCTTAGCACAAGGCATGAATATGGTACACATGTATATATGCAGGTAAAATATACACAGACATAAAAATAAGTCTTAAGAGTAAAAAAATTAAAGTCAACCATGGTTCAGAAATCTTAACTGGAAAATTACAGAAATGAACAATTTACATGTTGGAATGCTGTGCTGATCAAGTTGATGAAATCCTATGTTGCACCACTCTATCTCACCTAGGACCTGAACCATCTCTTTCTAGCATGTTCTCACTACCATGCCACCTATTAATCATCATCTAGGGTATCAGATAGACTGTGGCTACAGTGACTTCAGGTAGCCCTTTCTGTTTAAAGATCCAAAGTTTAAGAGTGATGATGCTGGTGTTCAGCATGGTTGTACTCACTTTTAATCCCACCCAGCACTGGGGAGGCAGAGGCAGATGGACAACCAGGGCTACATAGAAAGACTCTATACTCCAAAAAAATAAAATAAAAGAAGAAGAGAGTTATAATGCTAAGAATTCAGATGCAATAAACAACCACATGAAGGCTCACAACCATCTGCACAGCTATAGTGTACTCATATACATAAAGTAAATAAATAAATCTTTAAAAATAAAAATAAGGTACTTCCTTTAAATAAAAAGGTGAAGGTGCTAGTACTCAGAGGCAGGGAAGCCAGGAAATAGACGCCAGCCTAATCTATATAGTGACATCCCATCTGAAAAGAGAGGGGAGGAAGAGGAGAGGAAGGTAAGGGACCACATTCATGCAACTTACTATATATACTATAATTCTATTTATTTAAATGAGGCATTTATTAAAATGCCTTAATTTATTCTTTGAACTTTGTGTGGAAGTATATATATAGTGAAAAAAAATAGTATGTATTTGGTTTGGTACAGTGTTTCAGACTAACACTGGGTGTCGGGTCTTGTTTGTTTGTTTTATTTATTTTATGTATATGAGTACACTGTAGCTATACAGATGGCCATGAGTCATCATGTGGCTGCTGGGAATTGAACTCAGGACCTCTGCTCCCTCCGGCTCCACTCACTCCAGAGGCATATTACACTGTAGCTGTCTTCAGACGCACCAGAAGAGGGCGTCCGAGACTCATCACGGATGGTTGTAAGCTATCATGTGGTTGCTGGGACCCGAACTCAGGACCTTCGAAGAACAGTCAGTGCTCTTACCTGCTGAGCCATCTCACCAGCCCCAGGGGTCTTGTTTGTTTATTGGGATGGAGTAGATACAGTCTTACTCTGTAGCTCAGGCTCTGCTAATAATCAACTATATAGCCGGGCGGTGGGGCAGTGCTGGTGGCACACGCCTTTAGTCCCAGCACTTGGGAGGCAGAGGCAGGCAGATTTCTGAGTTCGAGGCCAGTCTGGTCTACAGAATGAGTTCCAGGACAGCCAGAGCTACACTGAGAAACCCTGTCTCGAAAAACAAAACAAAGCAAAACAATCAACTATATAGTCCAGGCTTGCCTCAGTCCAAGAACTCCTTCAGCATCAGTATCCCAAGAGCTAGAATTACAAGTGGCATGAGCTACTACACCTCACTTCTGATGGAATCTTGAGGAAATACTTTATTAAATTTCTTTTCACTACCAAAAGAGTACATCTTTCTAATTTTTATTTATTTATTATTTATTATTAATATTTATTTCTACCATACAAAAAGGAAAATTTTAGCATATGGCATAAAAATAATAATAAACCTCATGGTATGAAAGAATAAAATGATGTAATTGGTCTGACTGGGAATGTGCCCCATAGGCTCACTTGTTGAACACTGGTCCTCAGTTGATGGTGCTGATTGGGAGGGGAAGTGGAATTTTTAGGAGGTAGAGGTTCACTGGAGGAATTGGGTTATCCAAAGATGGCCCCTCCTTGAGTGTAGGTGCAGCGTGACCAGAAAGAAGGTACCTGTTTCTGCCGCTGTGCCTTCCCTGTCTACTGACTTGTCTCCTCCTCTGCTCCCCATAATGGATTGTAAGCCTCTGGAGCTGGAGACTAGTTTAAGCCCTGACTCCACAGTGCTTTGGTCAGGGTGTTTTCTTACACCAACAGAAGAGAAAGGCCCATCTATTGGCATGATTGCTCTCACCAGCAATACCAAGATGCAGGAGACAGTTTGGACAAGTTAAAGACCAGCCGTGGTCTATGTTGTTCCCTGTCAGCTAGGACTACACAGTAAGACTGTCTGAAAAAAAAAAAGCAAACAAGCCGGGCAGTGGTGGCACATGCCTTTAATCCCAGCACTTGGGAGGGAGAGGCAGGTGGATTTCTGAGTTGGAGGCCAGCCTGGTCTACAGAGTGAGTTCCAGGACAGCCAAGGCTACACAGAGAAACCCTGTCTGGAAAAACCAGAACAAACAAACAAACAAACCAAAGTAATAATAAGATAAATACTCATGAACCTCTTAGCTAGTGTTGGGATTACCAGTTTCCAATGTTCCCCCTAAGTGTCACTGTTATTTCAGATCTTATTCTTAGCATTTGTTTGCCTTTCCAGTCCAGTTTTGCCATCTGTGTGTTTCCTGCAAACAGTGAGTGATGTTTCAGAGGTTGCTTGTGTTTTGTTTTCTCGGGCAGGATGTTATTTACTCCAGGCTGGCCTTAAACTATATAGCTGAAGATGGCCTTGAAATTCTGATCTTCCTGCATGCACCTACTTGGTGCATGGTTTTGAAATTTAGTTTATTTAACAGGAGACATAATAATTTTCACTCAGTAACAATTTTTGTTTGTTTGAGACAAGGTTTCTCTGTGTAGCCCTAGTTGCCCGGGAACTCACTTCATTTGTTAGATCAAGCTGGCCTTGAACTCAAAGAGAGCCACTTGCCTCTGCTTCTGAACTACTGGAGTTAAAGATGCCTTGCCAGCCAGTATATATTTTGACATTGATCCATTTATTACAGTTCCTTTCCTGCTATTTCTATGGATCGGTGGATGTTTTACTTTAGGTTTGTTTGTTTTTATAATTTTCAAATGATTCACATGCCTCTACTATAAACACTCTTATATTTTCCAGTGTATATACGTATGTGGTTTTGGTTTTGGTTTTGGTTTTTTGGGGTTTTGGGGGGGGGGTTCCCCCCCCCAAGGCAGAGTTTCTCTGTGTAGCCCTGGCTGTCCTGGAACTCACTATGTAGACCAGGCTGGCCTCAAACTCAGAAATCCACCTGCCTCTGCCTCCCAAGTGCTGGGATTAAAAGTGTGCGTCACCACCGCCTAGCCAGTTTTCTAGAGTAAATATGAAGGAATAGAATAGCTGGGCATTCGTGCATCTTCAACTTTGTAAAGATTGATTTTCCAACAATACAGCTGTTGTGGGACTTCTTCATTAGCATCTCATTATGGAGGCTTTAATTTCATTTTCATGACTTGTGAAGAGGTTAAACTTACTGCCATGTTTCCTAAGTGAAATGGTTTTTCTTGTCTTTTGCCCAGTTTGTTGATGCATAGATGATTTTCATATATCTAGACAATATCAGAACTTTATATTACATATGTTTTTATTTAAAAAGGCTTATCTATTTTTCTCTTTGTCTTTTTTTAAGAGAGCAAAGACCATGCTGACAGGAATAACAAGGCTTTTCTCCAGGGTCCAGAAGGTGAGTTCTCAGAAACTGCTCACATGCTTCACTTTCAGGTAGAGTTCTCAGAAGACTAAGGCAAGAGGATTGGAAATTCAACGCCAGCTTGGCCTGCCAGGTGAGAGTCTGCCTAAGCAACAGGCAGAAATAGTGTACCTGATGTGATGTGTGAGGAGGAGTTAGCATTTTTACAGACTGGTACATTTGAGCTAGCTGGCTATTTAGATGTGCTACTTTTTTTTTTCCCCCGAGACAGGGGTTCTCTGTGTAGCCTGGCTGTCCTGGAACTCACTGTAGACCAGGCTGGCCTTGAACTCAGAAAATCCGCCTGTCTCTGTCTCCCAAGTGCTGGGGTTAAAGGCGTGTGCCACCACTGCCCGGTGACATGCTACTTTTGATAAGAGAATAAAATCGTATAGAGGATGGACTGTCTGAGGAGGGTGGGGAGGTGGCTAGTTAGTAAGGAGGTAATGCCACTCAGGTGTGAGGACCTGTGCAGCACTCTAGTGAAAGCTGGCATGGGATGTAACCCCAGAGCTGGGAGGCTGGATATAAGTCGACCCGTGAAGTTCATTAGCTAGCTAGCCTAGCCACATTGGTAAGCTGAAAAGGCCTTCATGTAAATAAGGCAGAGAGCAGTCAAAGAACACACTGCACATCAGCCTCTAGCAGCCACCACATGTGCAGACATGAACACGCCTTCCATGATACACACAAAGGGGGGAGGACAAGGTAAGACCTTCATCTGAGCCAAAGGTATAGCTCCATAAAATACTTGACTGAACTCAGGAAACCCTGGTTAGATTTCCAGTGCCACGTAAATGGCAGTAGCAGTACTAATCAGTAGCACAGACTTTGGAGATAGAGACAGGAGGATCAGAAACTCAAGCTCATCTTCAGCTAGACAGCACATTTGAGTCTAGCCTGGAGTCCATGAACCTCTGCCCACAGCTCTCACACCACACCATCCTCACCCCCACACCCGAGAAGGTAAGAGGCTAGAGAGACGACCCATAAGTTAAGCATGCATGCTGAACAAACCTAAGGACCAGAATTGGAATCCCCAGCATCCACGGAACAAGCAGAGCCTTCCACAGACACTTGTAACTCCAGGTCTAGGGGAATCTGGCAGTTTTTTTCTGGCCTCGACACAACCAACACACACACGCACATACAATGAGGCAGACCTATACACATGAAGAGTAAGACCATACTGAACTGGGCTTGGTGTCACAATTGAGAACAAGGATCAAGGTTGGCCGGCGCTATAGAAAAAAAAGTAGGCAAAGGTGTTATAGAAGGTGGCATACAACTGCTTGGGTTTTTTGTTTGTTTGTTTTTTGTTTTTGGTTTTTGGTTTTTGGTTTTTGGTTTTTGGTTTTTGGTTTTTGGTTTTTCCAGACAGGGTTTCTCTGTGTAGCCCTGGCTGCCCTGGAACTCACTCTGTAGACCAGGCTGGCCTCTGCCTCCCAAGTGCTGGGATTAAAGGCGTGTGCCACCACCGCCCGGCTCAACTGGCTTGTTTTAGTCTTCTTAATTATTTACCAAATATTAGTTGTGATTTGGTTTGTTCATATTTGTTTTTTTAAAACAGAATCTCACTGTAGCCTCAGGTGGCCTAGAACTCAAAGGAAATCCATCTGGCTTTGTCTCCCAAGTGGTGGGACTAAAGGGACACACCACCACTTGCTTTATGACAGTGCACTATCCCTGCTTTAAAGTTGCAGAAACAAAGGATTAGAATGGTTGACTAGGAAAGCAGGCCATGACATTGTAAAGCCTTACATAGATGCTAGGTGGTAGACATCAAAGCCTGTGGAGTAACCAGTATACGTATGGCGTCCATGTTCTCCAGAGGCACACAGTCAAAGGGCATGAGTAAAGGGGCCACTCTGACTGTGTGGCACTCAGGCAGCACCTATCACCATCACCAAGCCCAGGTCTGCTGCAAACAGGAAACCCTATAGACCTCAGTCTGGAGGCTAGGAGCTGAAGAAGAAAGGGCAACTTGCAACAGATCATGATTGCAACAAGAGCTCTTACGGGTGGAACATTCCTCTTGTACAGTTTGGGGTTGGGAGGAGGGGTTTGATCTTTTTCTTTTCCTTTTACCTTTACCAACTCCTACCCTGAGATTTGTTTAAAAAAAAAAAAAGTCTCTCTCCATTTTAGTGAATCAGAGCAAAACAAAAAAATTACAAAAGAAATAAAAGCCAATCCTGGGGAAAGAAAGTTGGCTTGGTGGTTAGGAGTACTTGCCGCTCTGCAGATGACCTGAGTTTGGTTTCTAGTGCCCACGAGGGCTCATAACCACCTATAACTTTAGTTCCTGAGGATCCAGTGCCCTCTCCTGGCCGCTTCCATACACACAGGCATAAAACTGATACATATAAAAATAAGGACCGGGTGTGATGCTTCGTGCCTTAATCTCAGCAGGCAGAGACAGCAAATCCCTGAATTTAAGGCCAGTTTGTTTTACATAGTGAGTTCCAGATCAGCCAGGGTTACATAGTGAGACCTTGTCTCAAGAACGGGTGTATAGTTATAGAGTTGGCTCAGTGGTAGAGCACTGGCTCCTCTCTCAGATATCTATGACTGATCCCCAGCACTGACTTGGTAGCTCACAACCATCTGTAACTCCAAGCCCAGGTTGGCCTCTGAGGGTACCAGTAGGCACACTTGTGGTACACAACCTCACATGCAGACAAAATACCCATTCACATAAAGTTAAAATGTATACTTTATTAATGTATATGTTTTTACATTACATTACATTACATTACATCCTGAGTTTGGCTCAGGATGACCGTCTTTGGCTCATGTGTAGTGTTTTAAGGAACTGCAATATGTTCACTCTGGAACTAACCTAAGGGAACTGTACATAGAATTGTTTATCCTAGAAGTGAGACTAGCTGGTTAGTTCCATTTATAACACTTTAAGATGTAAGGAATCCATTTTGTTAGTGTTTTATTTACTGAAGAAGGAAAAAGAAAAAAAACCTAGTCATCAGAATACTGTAGAAATAGCACCACCTTGTGGACATTGGATATTTTTAGTTAATTTTATTTATATGTGTGGTTGTTGCCTACAGGTCTTTATTTGTGCACTATGTGCATTCCTGTTGCCACTGGAGGCCTGAAGAGGGTGTAGATAACTGGGACTGGAGTTACTCATTGTTGTGAGCTGCCATGTGGGTACTAAGAGTAAACCAGGGTCTTCTGAAAACTCAGCCAGTGTTCTCAACAACAGCCCCTAGTTTTCCTACTTTTAAAAAAATATTTTATTATTCCTGAGTATATGGAGGAATGCACTTGTGGAAATTAGTTCTTCTGCTTTTATGTGGCTTCATGGTAACTAAGTTCACCAAGTGTATATAAACACCTTTACTTCTGAGACATCCCAGAGATGTGGCAGATGCGGTGGCACATAACTGTAATCCAGGCATTTGAAGTGCTGAGGGAGGGACTTTGAAAATTTAAGGCCAGCCTGATGTATATTACAAGTGCCAGGACAGACAGGGCTAAATCGTGAGATCTTGTCTCAAAACCACAAGGACGACGGTAGATGGAAAGAGACAGGCACCTGCTCCTTGTACTCGGGTGTGTTACTCAAGGTGCTGTCCTAAGAGAACAGCTCTTCATTTGTCTTCTGTGTGTTTAGCATTTTGGCTTTCCTGGTCCTATGTTTTCAAAAGGTTTTGCTGGCAGGCACAGGAGCTAGATAAAGAGATGGAAGTCATCTTCAGCTATCAGTGGATGTCCTCAAGATATTGTGGGAGCGGCAGCTGCTTCCTTCCTTCTTCCCTCCCTATATTTTGTTTTGTTTTTAATCTGTATGGGTGTTTTGCCTTCCTGGGTGCCTGCATATACATGTGTTCCTGGTGCCTGCACAAGCCAAAAGAGTGTGTTGGAGCCCTTTCAACTGTAGTTACAGACAGTTGTGAGCTGCACATGGGTGCAGGGCATTGAACCTGGATCTTCTGGAAGAGCTAGGCCATCTCTGTAGCACCCTCTCCTGTTTATCCTTCGTTCCTTTTGCTTGAGACAGGCTATTCTGTCATCTAGGCTGCCACAGCTGCTTTTCATTTTCAACAACTGACATATTTCCACTCCTGGCTCTGTAGCCAGAAGTGATCCCCTAGCAGTAGGTTAGAGGAGTATTTGACCTGCTTTGGAGATAAACCTGCCTCTGCTGTAAATTTGACTTACATTCTAAAAATTATGGCAACCTATTTTTTGCACTGTTGGTTTGTGTTAAAATCTACCACTAATATTTCAGATTTGGTGTGTACTTGGGAGGATCCGTGGAGCCTCCACACACATACGAGGGCATATAAACACAAAGCACACAATAATAGGAAGGACTGAGAGATGACTCGGTGGCTAAGAGCTGCTGCTACACAAGCATCAGGGCCAGATTTGGACCTCAGCACCCACATTATAAGCTAGGAGCTCACGTGCAACCACAGTTCCATCTATAAGAGAGGAGAATCACTGCAACTGCCAGCTTCCAGACTGGTAGAGAAAAGTATAGATGTCCCCACCCACCCAACCAACCCTAGATCCAGGGAGCCAGTACCTTAGTGGCCCAGCACTGTCTTCTGGTCTTGTGCGCACAGGCATGCTAGTGTGCTCCCAGACGCATACACTAAGAAAGTTCTCAAAGGGGCTGGCAAATGGCCAAGCACGTGAAGGTCCTTGTTGCCAAGACTCACCACCTAGATTCTGTCCCTGGTTCTCATGATGGAAAGGAAGAAAGACTAATTTCCACAGGTTGTCCTCTGCTGCCCTCACACATGCTGCGCATTCATACCACACATAGCATTAATGTATAAGGAAATATGAAAAAGTTAATGTAAGATGTGAAAGAAAGGGTTGGCAAGGTGGCTCATAGGGTTAAAGAGTGCGGTGCCAAGCTTGATAACCTGAGTTCTATCTCTGGGACCCACAAGATGATAGAGGGAGGACCTTCCTGTTGTCCTTGGAACCCGTGATATGATAGAAAGAGGAGAGGACCTTCCCTATTGTCCTCAGGACCTACAAGATGGATAGAGACAGGACCTTTCCCCAGTTGTTCTTTGATTTCCACATGTAGGCATTGGCATGTACACATCCATTCAAACAAGCACAAATAAATGTATTTTTTAAAATATTTTTTGTTGGGGTAGAGACAGGTGGATTTCTGTGAATTCAAGGCTAGCCTGGTCTGCACAGTGAGTTCTAGGCCAGCTAGGAGTAAGTCCCTGTCTAAAAATGGAAAGAGTAGAGATGTTAGAGTCAGTCTTGGATATTGTGTTAGCTAGGGTTTCTCATATTCTGATTAAACACATAGACTAAAACCTATTTTGGGCAGAAAGGATATGCCAGCTCTCCACTCTTGGGTCACATGTGGAAAGCGGTACGCCATGCGCCCTGGAGGTCACTGTTTTCCTGCTGAGCTCTCCTTGGTCTCAGCTCCCTTTCCTGTTCCTCTTGAATTCATACCCTAAACCAGTAACTGGAATCATTTCATAGCTGTCTTTAAGCTTGCTTGAGGGAGGGAGTTTTGCCTTTAGGAAGCATCTTATATAGCCCAAGCTGGACTTGGACCCCTGATCCCACAGAGTGCTAGTATTATAGACATGTGCCCTTGTGCTCTGCTAATTTCAGAAATTTTCTTAGTATTTTTCTCATATTTATCTCCTGAAATGTCATCTGTATCTCCCACCCCCATTCCTGAGTTTCTGAGTATAGTTAACTAGTTTTCACTTAGCTGGACACTTTACATACTCCCTTATTATATGTCACTAATGAAAGATTCTTGTTGTTGTTGTTGTTGTTGTTTGTTTTTTGTTTTTCAAGACAAGGTTTCTCTTTGTAGCCCTGGCTGTCCTAGAACTCACTCTGTAGACCAGGCTGACCTCGAACTTAGAAATCCGCCTGCCTCTGCCTCTGCCTCCCAAGTGCTGGGATTAAAGGTGTGGGCCACCTCTGCCCTGCTAATGAAAGATTCTTAGTGTGCTGATCATAGCTAGCAAGGCCAGGCACGGTACACCCAGCACTAATAAGGAGAAGCAACTGGATCCTCAAGGCTAGACACGAGTCAGACCTGACAGAATGTCAGGAAGGGGGGAGAGTAAGTAAAGGGTGTTTATAACTGTCTCCTTTATTCCCAGCACTCTGGAGGGAGAGAACCAGATCTCTGAGTTCAAGGCCAGACATATCCACCCTGTGAGCAGGAAACAACCATTTATAACCATCTATGCTGAAGCACATTGCAATAACCCTCATAGTGGAAGCTCCTGTGCTATTAGAAACCCTGCATAATCGTGGGATGTGGATTAGACACATCTTCTAAGCTGCACCCGGGTCCACCTGCCCTGTGTTCCCAGCTACTCAAAGGTGGAGATAGGAGACTCAATGAGCCCAGAATTCAAGGCCAACCTGGGCAACTAACCAAGACCCTAGCTCAGAAAAACACAAGTGTGGCTGGGAGAGAAGATTCAGCTGATATGTTAGTATCATGCTTGGGAAGTAGAGACAAGAGTGCCATAGCAAGAGGCCACTCTGGCCTTTGTAGTCAGACCGAGGTTCAAAAAAAGGTAGCTTAGCAGTGGCTGCGCTGACAGATTGGTTTCCATTGTAAGACAGAGCCCCGGCATAGCAGTATCTGTGCTAAAACAGATTCAGAGGATAAATGATGTGACTGGAGTTAGTGAATTATTAGTAAAGATCCATTCTATATAAAACTAGAACATACTTTAGTGTCATGATTCCCTGATAGAGACATAGCTTGAATCTTGAATGTTCCAACAAGCATTGAAAAACCAGATGATTCCAGAACACTAAATAAAACATTTTCTTTTTGTAGTTGGACCCGCGATGTTTTTTGCACGCGAGTAGCCAAGCATCTCAGAGCAGTCAGGCTCCAGCTGAGCGTCCCAGAGCTGTTTCCCGCACCAGTGACAGTGACCCGGTAAGTTGCTGACAGGGTGGGTTTCAGAGATTGTAGTTGGTGTTGCCATACACGCCTTTTACTTGTCAGGACACTGGCTTGCATATGTTGTTTTTAACAAATCTCAATGTTTGGTTTTACCTATGAAGTCTTAGGAGCCAGATGCTGAGGTGAAAGCCTGCTAGCTCAGAGAGGCAGAGAAAGAACCCAGCTGTCCTCAACTAACATCCCAGAAGCAATGTCCCTCTCTAGTGCTGTCTCAAAAAAATCTCTTTCAAGCCAAATGTCCCTCCCTTCTACTTCCTGTGCTGTCTCTCTATCCATCCTCCTGATTCCCTCTTATTCTCTATGGTTTTCTTCCTTAATAATCCTGTGTTCCTCCCTGTCAACTAGTTGCTTGCTCCGCCTCTTGACCTGTGGTTGACTTCATTTAATCGTGTTTATAATATTCAAGCAGAAAGCTTGTGTGGTAAGGCTGAGCTATATTACAACTAAAACCAAGTTTTTCCATTAATTACCACAATCTCGGGGTTCACAGTGTGATCAAATATCCTGCACCATACACATGCTCAGGTAGGTGAGACACCTGGGCTGGCACTCTAACACAGATCTTCCCTTGTTGCTCTGTGGTGCTGTAAAAATATAAAGTTCAAAGTTAGTCCAACTCCCTTCTGTTGTGATCTTAATAATGAATTCACCTAGTGCCAAGAATCTTGCTGAATTAAAAATTGGTTAAAATTAAGCTGAGTATGGTACATACCTTTCATCCCAGCAGAAGCAGATGCATCCCTGAGTTCAAGGCCAGTCTGTTCTACACAGTGAGTCCCACAGCAGCCAGGGCTTTGTAGATTGACTCCTTCTCAAAACAAACAAATTAGCTAAATTCAGTTCCTTCTGAGAGAAGTTTCTCAGGAATTACATCTTTCAGTTGAGGCCAAGCTTTCCTCAAATGAGTACTTGGTACTTATTTTAGACTTCTGGTTTAAGAGCAAGCGCCCTTCACGGTTCTAGGTCCTTCAGCGGTGCTGTAAACAAACATCTGGGGCCAGGGAATGATAAGCTTGTGAGATAGCCCTGGACAAGTATCCAGATTTGTCAGGAGTGGTGGTGCATGCTTTTAATCCCAACACTGCTTTCTAATAGTTGAAATTGTGACACCTCATTCTTCCTTTCTAAGTGACTTTCCTGATGTCTTGTCAGCAGGACTGCTCCTCCTTTGAGTTTAAACCCTGACAGGCTAGGTACTGCTCCCCCATGCCCAGTGCTGGTGCCATCTCCTAGAATTAAAATCAGTTGCTTCTTTAATGTGAAAGAAGGGCTTCATCAGCCTTTTTTCCGTGCTGTCCCAAACTCATTTCTTTCCATACTAATGTGGCCGTGGCTATGGCTGTGTAGAAATGTAAAAAGATATCCTCCACCAAAACATAATTTCATACAGGCGTGTTTAACTTTTGTCCTTAGCATTCATCTATTCTCACAAATGCAAAATGAAATAAATTAATCAAGTCACTGAAGTGTCATTCAGTGCTGTTTTCACGTCCTCTGGGAGTAGCATCATGCAGATCTTGCCACATAACTGGAGCCAGGTGGCAAAAACTATTTGTCAGCTAGGCAGTGGTGGCACACACCTTTAATCCCAGCACTTGGGAGGCAGAGGCAGGCAGATTTCTGAGGTCAAGGCCAGCCTGGTCTACAGAGGGAGTTCCAGGACAGCCAGGGCTATACAGAGAAATCCTGTCTCGAACCCCCCCC